>VDFB02111712.1:0-40279 GCA_007258455.2 Sequoia sempervirens
AAAAGAAAAGAACTTTGCTCTGCAAAATAGTTTTTAAAACAATTACAATTTTTGGCTTTTGACATTTTTTTGAAGAGAATTAATCTCGGATAGTGATCAAGTTCGAAGGAAGAATTTGTAGTTGTGAAACAGAAGTCTTCAGTTCGTCCTCTCCATTGCGAGTGTAGGAATTCAAGTAAGAAAACTTGATTATATTTTGACTGCTTTAAAATGTAGTTGACATTTGATTTTGATATCATCTCATTCTTTCTTCATTCGATTCAATCATTGTGTGGTAGTAGTTGATTTTAGAATTGCTTTATGTTTTTGGGTATTGAATGGTTGGATTAAATCCCATAATAAATGAAACCTTTTCAGTGACTCTTGAATTCTATCTTAGGCTACAAATTGTGTATAGTAAGCTCGCCTTTTAGTTAGGATTGGGTGCGATTGGTATAGCCACCTGATTACCCTTTTGTTGGGTAGAGGAAAAAATGAGATAGGTAAAATCCCATCGCCATTTCCTTCGTGAATTGCATGAATGTTTTTAAAGCCATTGAAGATGATGTTGGCGTGCATCCTAGCTAGCTTATGTCGTTGCTTACAGACTGGTAGCATACAATAGTTTTTCAATTAGCATCACTGTTTATCCTTCACAATTACATCGCACCTTGGATAGATGATGGAGTCGTTCTTCCTTTGTCCTCACCATGTTGTTTCCCATACATCGACTGAGGCATTTTGCTACACTTATAATTTTTGGTGTTAATGCCTTTTAGACAAGGTAGGATTGTTGCCTGTTTATTTCATTGTGGAATCAACTCAGTGGCATACGAGTTTGTATGATTGTAGTATTTTCATTTATCTTACCAGCTGATTTCATATATATATATTTTATGGCTTTATGATCTTTGTGTTCAACTGGAGATTCAAATTATCTCTATTTATTCTTGCCACCTTGATGGGTCTGTTGAAAACCAAGTGATTTGATTCCATTTGATATGTGTTGTTACTACCCTTCATGGTATTGTTTAGAGTTTTGGGTTTATCTGCTTCATATTTGCGTTGTCGACCTAGAATTCACATTAGTTTTTTTTACATTCCTCATATTATCGATGCCTGGTATTTTTGTGGGGAATCGATCCCTATAGAGAGAATCAAGTTCGACATATTTGCCTTTGATAGGCATGTTTATCATTATAGTCCGCTCGGTTTATAGGTGCAACTTGTCTCCTTCATGGCATCTAGCGTTGGAGTGAGTAATTCAATCTTACCCATTAGATTTTTGTTGTCTTTGATGGTCTCTGCACGGTGTTTATTAGTGTGGGATTGGTTGTATGTAAGTTTGGTGCATAGGTCATATGCTGAAAAGTTACATTGTATTTGCCCTTGTAGAAACTTGTATCATGTAGATGAAACTCAGTTTTTAGTTGTCAATCAAACAACTCGCAATCAACATTGTGGCCAAAGTGTATAGTAGGGAGGAGTCATTTGTATTAAGAGACAACTATTAGGTTATTGTATTTAGTGCTATGCATGCACATTTCAGCTTTATTGTCGATTTTATATATATATATATGTGTGTGTGTGTGTGTGTGTGTGTGTATGTTCTAAAATATGATATTCTACTATAAGTTGAATCTATATAATGTTGTTATGATAACAGTTCTTTAAATCAAATATATATATATATATATATTTGTGTGTGTGTATTATATATATACCGGAGTTGGAATCAGTCTTGATGCTTTGTATTCATACATTTCAATTATATTATTCCATGTTATTGTACTATTCCCGTTCATGTTGGGAAGCACTATTGTATTGATGTAATCCTTGAATGATGTATCTTCATATTATAAATGTAATGATTGTAATCTTTGGAATTAACTTGTGATCACTGATGGATGCTTATCATAAATGTAATGTATATGGATCCTTGTATTATTATGTGTTTAGTGGTTCATAATATATGATCTTTAATGGTGTTGTAACTGTGGAAATATTTATAATTAAGTTCACTAGTGTGAAGGATGTAATGTAGTGTAATATCATTGTGGTTAGTTAATCGTCGTTTGGGATTGAGTTTAGGTTAGAGATGTTCGAAATGTAATGCAGTCATGTTTACCCCAGAGGACTTAGTTATATGTTGTATATGCATGGTTTATTACTAGTGATATATGTAATGGACACTTCATATTAGTTTATTTTTAAAAATATATATTTGTGCTTTAATTGGTAGATGTTAGTTGTTCTTTAGGGTTTGTGTGGTGGGGCGTTACACCCCTTTTATAGTTTTTGACATCTTTGCACTATATAACTCGATTTGCTATGAGAAACATTTCATCAATACAAAATGTTTTTTCCTAACCACCCAAACATTTTACAAAAAATTTAAGTATTCTTTCATTGGCTGTTGGTATTTTTTGTGTGCTTTGTATTTTCCCAATTGCAAATAATTTTTTGCACAAGAACAAAAAAAAAATCAATTCCTAATCTTTTCTTGTTATTGGAAATACTTCACGGCTTTGTAATGTTCTTTGATATAGCCCTGTCTTCGCACCCATTGTTTATGTGTACACATGACATTTTAACAAATGTATTATGCATTTATTTGTACTTAATTTTCATTTACAGTACTCTGAATAGACTCAAATGCACATGTCATTAATGGATTATGGTGTGAAGTTTCCATTCTGTCCAGCAAAGGATTTCATTTGCTTAGATTGTTTGATGAGAGTGAAATATGTGTCTACTGAAAAAGATTATATCCAACATTCTGAAACAAAAAATAAGGCATTTGTAAGTTACTATATATTTTGCATTGCATTTTTTGCATACTTTGTTCACGTGCTTCAATTTTTTGATGACACTGAGATATGTTCCTCTTGACAAAATTTATGCCTATTGTCTTACAAATGAACTTACAGAGTAAAAGAACAATTTCCTTCAAGTCCAAAATGGACAACATTGGAAAGAAGTTGATTTGGTTTACCTAATTTCTCGAACAGGTTTTCAACCATCATGAGGAGCTTCAATGGTGATAAATGGTATCCAAATCCATGAAAACTGTGATAGGTACATTTTGTATCTTCACAACTCCTATTTTCCCAGCATGGTAGGCTTGGCAAGTCCTACGGATTCTCAAAGTCATTTGTTAAATAATGTGTTCCATTGAGAGGGTTTATATCTATTCTATGGGTAATATGCTCTATTCACAAAATCTATGGATAATTTGATGAGGGTGAAATCTGTCTCTATTGAAAGGCTTTATATCTATCCTTTTGGAGACAAAAAAGCATGCCTTTGCAAGTTCCCAAATCTTTTACATTGTCATTTTTTGCATCATTTATTGATTTGCTCATATTGTTTGATGGGGGAGAAATCTTTGTTTATTGGCAGGGTCTATGTGTACTATTTTGCAAGGGATTTTTTTTTTGATACATAAGAGTTATGTTTTATTAATATTAAAAAGATAATTACAAACTTCAACATATGCATGAAAACACCCACCATAAAAAATTTTAGTATTATCAACTTCTAATACCACCTAAACACCAACCCAAAATTATCTGTAAGCAATTCAGAGAAAAACCCCAGACATATGCCCTATGCAAACCTGACCACCATTACCCACCATTACAGGAAACCACCACCTAGACACCAAGATTAACATACGCAGAAGACAAAAAACCCCACCATTACAAAATTTACAAAAAACTAGACTTCCAAACCAAACCCATACTCACAAAAATCTGTTGGCCTTATCAAAGGCCTCAAAATCCACTATCCAGTCGATGTCTTGCACAACCATGAGACCGAAAAACCTTTTGATAAACTCCACAACGATGACAACGATCATGCGATGCCTCATTAGAGCTGGTCCCTTCAAATCGAGCAGAAAAGGGTATACCTTCACCACCTCGTTTGAATTCTTCAACAACTCCCAATCCCTAGGGTGGGGAATGCCCTTTCCCACAATGACAACCTTCAACACCTTGTCCAGACCCAACGTCAAATCTTTTTAAAAGACTTTTTCCAGCAACACTTTAGCCTCCACCTTTGACATGTGATTATCCAAAAGGGACACCAAGAACCTAGAAGAGATATATGTATTAAACCTTCCAAACTCGCTTTTGCTTAAGTGCCCAAAGCCCAACACCATTTTCATTGCCACAACCAACATAGTATCAATGTTGTTCATATTCCTTTTAAGGCGCCGGTCTGAAACCTCCCTAAAGGTCATTTGACGAGTTTTGGAACCCAAAGAAATCAGTGTGTCCACACCAAAACACGCTAGTCCCTTCGCCAATACTTCTATTATAAAATGAGAGTGCCTTGCTATCGCAGAGAACTGACACACACCCAAAGAAACAAACACTACAAGAAATGCAAGCCAAACAAGCAATGCCAGGTTTCAAATAGTAACCTCCACATATGCCATGACTACATTTAAACCAAGGAAGGCTCTAGGCTTTCAATCATAAATCAATGCTTTACTGAGGATGTCATTAATATCATGACGCCACACATGAGAGAGGTCATCCTCAGCCTCAAATACCATACAAAATTCTCAAAAAAATATCACATTGACAAATGAACAAGTAATCATAGTCCGCCACTATATCAACAAACCCTTCCTTGTTTTAAGTGCTCATTATGATCGCCAACTTATCATCATTCACATGAAACTTTTCCCATGTTTATGGCTAGGTTGGAATCAAAAAGCATGAAACTCCTATTGAACGGTTACCTGGGCCTGATGTGTATGCCACCCATGCCCACTAGCCATTTCCCTTCGCTAGCTTGGAGGGCCACCCTCCCATTTGCCCATGTTTTGCAAGGGAAAATTGACATGTTTGTAAGTTCTTATATCTTTTACAATGCCACTTTATAGTTTTTAACATCTCTGCATCTATGATGGGCCCTGTTTGATTGCAAACTATTTTTTGACACTAGAAAAGGACAAATTTAGACAATTCCTAATGTTTCATTGCTATTGGAAATTTTACATGGCTTTCAAATGTTCTTTGATCTAGTGGTGTCTTCACATCCTGTATTTCTACTTGCGCATTGCATTTTAATGACGACATTATGCATATATAGACCATAATTTTCATTTGCATTGTTTATTCATTTGCTTTATTGTCTGATGAAGGTGAAATCTGTGTCTATTGAGACACTTAATATCAATCGTATTGGAAGCAAAAAAATAGTCATTTGTAAGTTCCTATATCTTTTATGCTGTCAATTTTTGCATTGTTTATTCACTTGCTCAAACTGTTTCATAAGAGTGAAATCTGTGTCTCTTAACAAGATTTATGTCTATCATGTTAGCAGCAAAAAACAAGACAGTTGTAAGTTACTATATCTTTTACAGTGTTGTTTTAGAGTTTTTTGTAGCTCTGCATTTTATGGATTAATGCCTATTGTTGGTTGTTTTCTACATTCATTAGTCTTCGACTTTCACTTATTGCAAATAGCCTAAATTGCAAGTGTCATTAATGGCTTATGATGTCAAGTTTTAAATCTATGGAGCAAATGATAGTTTGCATTTTTTATTCACTTGCTTCGCCTATTTGATGAGGGTAAAATTTGTGTCTCTTGAGAAAGTTTATATCTATCATATTGGAAGCAAAAGAGCAAGCGTTTGTAAGATCCTATATCTTTTACACTATCATTTTTTGTGTTATTTATTTATTTTCTTAGATTATTTGATGGAAGTGGAATCTATGTCTGTTGGCAGGGTTTATGTCTATCGTACTTGAAGCGAACAACAAGGTGTTTGTAAGTTCCTATATCCTTTACATTGTCATTTTATACTTTTTTACATCATTGCATTTTATGAGCTCTTGCCTATTGTTTCTTGCTCTCTGCATTTTATAGCTTAATGACTATTTTTCGTTACCTTTGAATGCTTTTATGAGTCACTCTCTGTTGTTGAATTAAAGAGTTAACACCATGATTCATTAATGTCAACTTCTCTGTTGCCCACAATTAAAAATGGAACTAATATTTTCTCTCCACGCATGCATGCCAACTACACTTGAATCTATAAAAATCATTTCATCAATTGATAATGCTTTGTTGTTGTTGCAAATATTTCATGCCTTTGTAATGCTCTTTGATATAGTCATCTCCTCAAACTGAGTGTTTTTGTCAATGCCTAGTGTTTTAACAAGGAAAATTACCTTCTGTTAGTGCCTGGTTTTCATTTATTTTCAATGGGCTCAAGCGCAATCATCATTATTGGATTCTGGTGTCAAGTTTTAAGACCGTTAAGCAAAGGATTATTTTCTATAACAAACATTTCATCAATACACTACGTCTTTTTTGTAATCATTTTCAGATTAAAAAAAATCAATGCCTAATCTTTTCTTGCAATTGAAAATATTTCATGGCTTCCTAATGTTCTTTGATATAGTTGTGTTTTCACATCCATTGTTATTGTCCATGCATAACATTCTCATGATGGCCTTATGCATATATAGTCTATCATTTTCAATATAGTCTGTCATTTTCATTTATTATTAGTAGACTGTAATGCAACTGCCATTAGTGGCTTATGGTATAAAGTTTTGAATCTCCTGAGCAAAGAATGTTTTGTGATGTTTATTCATTTGCTTAGATTGGATCACGAGGATGACATCTGTGTCTATTCACATAGTTTATATCCATCGTAGTTCAAAATGGGGGGAATTGGAAAGAAGTTGATATGCTTTGCTTGCCTTCCTAGATAGGTTTTGAACCAACATAAAGACCTTCGATGCAGATAAATGCTTTCACAGAGACCTTTGCCACATACCAACAACTACCCTATTGCCTGTGGTAACTTGATCCTTGTGCAGAAAAGCAAGTGTTATCACCCAATTGTCAATGACTCTTCTCCCCTCTACCAAGTTGTTCAAATTCACTCCAAGTTGTTGCCTCCACATGTAATAACCATGTTCTCCATTCAATTTCCCATTTTCTTCTGTCGATAGATGCAAAATAAATGATTCATTTCTCTCATTCTTCACATTCTCATTTGCTCAGTCAATTTACATCTATCGTATTCAAAGTGAAAAAGGAGAGGTTTGTGAGTTCCTATATCTTTTACACTATCATTTTTTTATTGTTTATTCACTTGCTTAGATTGTTTGATGAGAGAGAAATTTGTGTTTGTTGATAGGGTTTATGTCTATCATGTTGGAAGAAAAGAAAGAGCCAGTTGTAATTTCCTATGTCTATGAAATCTGTGTCTGTTGAGAGGGTTTATATCTATGATATTGGAAGCCAAAAAAGAGGCATTTGTAAGTTCCTATATCTTTTACATACTCATTTTTTACATTGTTTATTTATTTGCCCAAAAATATTGATGAGGATGAAATATGTGTCTGCTAGGAGGGATTATTTCTTACGTATTGGAAACAAGAAACAAGGCATTTGTAAGTTCTTATATCTTTTACAATGTTGTTTTATAGTTTTTTCCATCTCTGCATTTTTTTGGTTAACTTCTATTGTTTGTTTTTCTTTGCATTTTATGGTTTAATGTCTATTGTTTGTTGTCCTCTACATTTTATGTGTTGATGTCTATACTTCCCCGTCTTTGATTGCCATTATGGGTTAGTGTCTCTTGTTGAGTTATAGACTTAACACCATAATTCATTAATGTTGACTATCTTGCTGGCCACAAGTAAGAAAGGATCTAATATTTTCTCTCCACACTTCCATGCCAAGTGCACCTCAATCTATCAAAATCATTTCATCAATTTGTAATGTTTTGTTTTTGTTAGAAACATTTCATCGAATTTTCATTTATTGCCAATGGACTGAACTGCAGTCACCATCAATGGATTCTAGTGTCAAGTTCCTTCCCTTGTTGCCCTTTCAAAAGCACTTGAAAGGACATTTGTAAGATTTTTTGCATCTTCCCTCTCTTTCACATTAAATAATTTCTCTTTCTAATATTTTCATGCTTTTTGCTTTTAGCTATTTCTTGTGTGAACTAATTACTACTTTCAATTTCTCAATGCAGTTACCTAAGCCAGTGAAGTTTGAAAAGACAACTCAATTGGTGCTCATTGATATCCATGATGCTATGGTCACAATGAAATTATCATTTCCACATGCATCAGATTGACTGATTCAATGTACATAAAACTATTTGAAATTCTATATATTACACATTTCATAACTCATTGTAATCTATCAAATATCACATTTTTTATTTGGACAACTCAATCAAGGATATCTATCTTGGTTTAGATAAAAATTATTGAACAAAACTTATCTCCACATATATGTTCAAAGATTTTTTAGTATGGCTATTCATACGATGTTTATTTGACTTCATCTTATTATAGTACATCACATTATCTTATACCCATTTATCATTTATCTGATCTCTTAGCTTAAGCACTTTTCATATATATCCTCATAATCATATTTCTCTATCTTTGTCTCTCTATTCATGTATCTTGTCCATCTCCACACTCTACCTTACACGCTTATTGAATATACGGTCAATGACACTAAAAAAATATTAACAATCAAGTTTTTCAATCCATTAAAACATGTAATTAAACCATAAAAAATTATCCACAACATATGAACAACAAGTATATGTGCAAAAAAACTTGAAACAAAAAACACCACAAAAAACACCCAACCTTGTATCAATCAAAGTAAAAAACTACATCAATATAATATGCTTATTATTTTGTCTAACATTAATGTACCACTTTAATTAAAAGATAATGATCAATGACACGGTTGAGAAGTGAACATAACTAATCTACATTTCTTGGCTTTACAATACATATATTAAAGCCAAAGTTTTGGAAAACACCATTTGGCACCTAATACAAACAAAAGGAAATGTGCTCGACTCCTTTGATCATCGTCAAGCTTTGTTTATTGATATGACAAGATTTAAGAAGCATAAGCTAACATTGATGTTTGGATAATGTTTTTGATAATACATTTCAATATGCTTTAAATTGACTCTTACTACTATTTAGACAATGATTTTTCATAATAAATTTTGATGAACATTAACATTCGAAAGCTTATCTTCAATCACATAACTTTGGATGCTCAACTTAAATTATTAATTTAAAATAAAAAATAAAAAATTGAATTACGAAAATAAAATTGTAATTATGTATATATCTATATATGCATCTATATGCATGTGTATTATCGATAATATATATATATATATATATATAGTGCATATAGATATATCTATTATCTATAAATACACTATAGATGTATATGTATGCATGTATACATGCATACATATATATGTATGTATATATATGTATCTATACACACACACACACACACACACACACATATATATATATGTGTGTGTGTGTGTGTGTGTGTGTGTATGAAATATATATATATATATATATATATATGCATACATATATATAGAAATGGTCATGATCAACATCCTAGATTAGAAAGTAACTCCTTTTACATGTCTTTCCATATCATAAACTTTGTCATAACGATCAGAATGAATAGTTTCTCAAATCTATGCACTCCATGGGAGTATTTTGTAATGTCCCCTTCTCGAGCATGCTCTTTCCAGTGACCGTTGGCCTATTCCGGAGACTCGTAGGCTACTCGGAAGGTAAAATTAGGGTTTCCTATTTTGAAGGATGTTATTGCTCGGGGTTGGTCGATTCAATGGCGGATTATTTCTGGGTTTTCAGAGAGCTTCGCAGTGGTATGTTCTTCTTGGCATTTTGAGCATCTTCAGGAATTTACTATTTTTAGTAAATTCTATTTCTGGCAGTAAACTGGTTGGTCTCAGACGCAGTTGACTTTCCTCTTCAGCTGACTCAATTGGCGTATTCAGACTCTGGCCTCGGGATGCAGTTTGAGGTGATAAGTTGAATTATTTTAAAGAAGTCATGTTTAATGTTATATTTTAACATTGACCCCTTGGCCTAGCAACTTTACTTTAAGTTGTTTTAAAAAGAGGTTCTTTATGGGTGGGCGCCTCATTAAAGGAAGTAATTATGTTTTTATTAAAAGATTTATTCCAAGCAAAAGTGGACGCCAATTTCAATGAAGAAATTAAGTAATAATTAAAATATTGCTTGGGAAAGTGGGACGCCATCTCTTGGGATTAGGGTTTTGACTCTGAAAAAAGAAGGTTAGGGTTTCGAGAAGGTCAACAGCAAATTATAAAAGGAAGCCTTGGGTTCTCTTTTCAGCATCTTTTATCTACAGGAATGTTATGCTGCCGGATTGGCTTTGGGATTGCTTCGAGGAATGAAGGCCTCCTAGCTTGGGCATTGCTTCTCGCTTGAAAGATAGCGACTAGTGGTGAGATAGTGTAGTTTGAATGTTTTATTGTGAGATTTCTGCATTTTTAGTCTTTATGAGGATATGTAAATCAGTTTTATGCATATTAGTGGTTTTCTGGAGTTGCACATTCATTGTAGCAGATTGATGTTTTTAATCATAAGTCATAAAATACACAAAGAGTCGTTCTGGGTATTGTCTCATTCATTTTTTTATGTTGGAAGCGACCCTTCATGAATATTTGCAGATTTTAATATGAAGAGTATGATTTTATAAAGAAAATTCGTCATTCCTTGTAGGGCGCACTTTCTGGAGTGCCTCGGGATCCGTGTCATTAATTATTACCCACTTTTAGCTGCCTTTTCTTATAACTAAACTAGGCGCCATCATTCTATAGGTCCATTGCATCAAACTTGAGGTCTTTTGGATCTGTTTAGGGTGTTATACGAGCAATTTAGTGGGTTACAGGCATGCTGGTTTTACAGTTAAAGGTGCATATCTGAATAAATCAGAATCTTAAATCTGGTTTTTGAGAGAAGGAAATCAGTTTTGATATGTCCATTAAGCAAGGAGAAGTCTCTATTTTAATGCTCGTTGAATTGTTCTAACTCTATGCTCTTGGCAGGCGAATTCTCTATCGTATTGTAAGCTGACAGTAGTACTGACAACAGTTCTTCCATCTTGCTTAATCATGTTTTGTAATGCTCATATTTACATTCTGTAATTGCAATTGTATTTCTTTATCTCTGCCCTATGGTAGCTCCTTTCCCATTCTGGGTTAGAAAGCACATTCTGGGTGTCGAGTACTTTCAGCATTTTTGCTTACTTCTCTTTCCAGCATTGTAATTTTTGTTATCTCCGCCATATGGTCACCTCATTTCCGTATTGGATTGAGTAGCACATACTTGGTGTCGAGTGTGCTTTCAGTATATTAGATTGTAGGGATCCTCTGACCACATGCTCGTCGTTCACCGGTGCATCTTGGTTAGAGTTCTTGCATAAGCATTTTGATTAAGATCCTCTGACCAATGCTCACACCTTGCCCACATCGGGATCTTGGTGTACATTCTAGTTAGAGTTGCTTCAGTACGTTTGGGTTTAGTTGCTAACCTTAATGGGTGCATTGGTTTGTAATTTATAATTTGAAAAAATGAAAAAAATTGGCTCGGAATATTTCAGTGCTATCAGAGCCATGATCCTGCCATCCTGTGCCCAACAAAGTTCATTTGACAGATGAGTGACAGAGATATCAGATACTACATACAGAAAAAGATGACTACAGAGAAGTCACTACTTGAGTTAATGCATGAACTGTGTATGCTAATGAAGGATCTTGACATAAAATGGGGAGTCAGAAAGATTTATGCTAAGTCTGAAAGTCAGGATAGAAAGGTGCATATGCCACATCAGAATGATCGTGAGCTTGATGAAGATACCGTGGCAAGTGAAGAGTTAAGAGTAGAACCCCATAATACTTCCCTTGACTTGCATGTAATAGGAAGTGATGAAGATCAGCTTGGTGAAAAGAACAGAACGACAGTCTTGAATCCTAATAAGGATTCAACCTATGAAGGTCTAGAAGCTAAGGGCTTCACTGAAGATTTTAGTAGTACTGTTGTATGGGATGAGTTTGCTGAAGAAGAGCAAGTAGAAGGAAATACTTGTGGTCCCGTTGAATCAGCCTATGAGCATTGCCAAAGTGATGAAGTTGGTAATGTTTCCAACATGACTGTACCACCTTGTGTTGAAGAATTGGTGGTGGATAGTTTTACTCTTGTTGCTATCTCAACTCCCCAAGAAGTTCCACATGAGGAAATAAGTGACATACTTTCTCATGATGGTTCCATAAAAGATATTGAAGGTGAAGTTTTTGAAACAAGCAGCATTGAAGAATCTTCACTTCATTTCGGTGGTGACATTGTTGGATTTGGGTTTGACCAGCAAACCAAACCATTGGAAGAAAATGTTTTTGAAGATATCAGCTTAAGAGGTTCAGGATTTGACTTATTCATTAAGTCAATACTTCCAGTGAAGCATGAAAAACCTCTTCTTGTTGATCATCTCAGTCAACCCCTTGGTATTTGGGATCCAGGTGTGTTGGCACCGAGGTATAACAAGGTACCTTTGTGGGATGAATTTCCCTTTGATCCTAATGAAGACCAAAATATTATCTGCCTTGCAAACTATGAGGAGGCCGAAGGAGAAGTTGTTTTTGATGAAGAAGCTTACTCTGAAGAGCTCCATGGTGATCCCTTCAAGTTGATTGCAGCCACCAAGGAGGATGTTGTTACTTCCAAAACTTTCAAACCAGCATTCAATGATTGTTCGTTTGAGTCAGGGGCTGCCATAGCCTTTGATCAAGATGGCAGTGAGGTGGATGAAGAGCTTGAAGACCTTACGGCTTTTGAAGAAGAAAGGTTCAATGTGGTTTTAGAACACAAGGCTGATCTACCAAGGCAAGAAGCTGATTGCAAGCTTGAGGACGAAGAAACTATGGAGTATGTCCCTCTCCATGACACTGAACATTCTCCGTTAGTTGAGGATGAAAGACAAGAAGGTCGGAGCAGCTCTGAGGACAGCGATGTCACAAAACAAAGTTCTGATTTTGAAGAGCAGCCAACCAGCAATTCACCATCTTCGCATTCTTATGAGTGGGAAGGACAATTCAAGGTGTTCGTTGACAAGGAAGTGCAAGCTCTATCCCTGTTTGACTACGCACATAGCTTGGTTGAAGAGCTTTACTGGAAGGCTCAGCTTGAAGAGAGATGTAGAGGAGTGACCGATGAAGTTACTCTTCCTAATTTGCAACTTATCAGAGATTCCTTGGAGACCTTGAAGTCCAAGTACGTACACTCTATTGGAGAACGGGATCATGTCATTGAAGTTGCAAAGAAGGCCATTTGTGCTTTTCATGAAAAGGAGAGTACGATTGATGAGCTCACTCTGGAGCTTAAATCAATAAAGGACGAGTTGAAAGAAACTCAGTTGGATCTAACAGAGGTTGAAGACCAGTTTGCAGATTTCAAACTTTTCAAGGAGCAAGAGGATGCACAAAGAGCTGAAAAAATCAATCAAGTGATTGGAGATCTTGACTGTCTTCAAGAGGAGTTTGATCTTGAAAGCATTTCAAGAAAATCAGAAGTTGCATGTACAGATTTGGGGCAGCGAGACGAAAGGAATGGCTTCCGAGTCTTTGACAATCCCTTCTTTGAAGTGGGTGCTGAAGCAACTTATGACAATCCTCTCTTTGTTTTGAAAAATGAGTCAAGTAGTGAAGTGACCAAGCATGAGGTCAAGCATGAACTCCAATCTAAGGATGCCTTGATATCACTCCATGAGGATGTGCCACATATGTTGAGTAGTAATGGATGCATAAGTGGGTTTGAGGATGGAGTCTTTACATGGGAAGTGTCGATTCGAGGAGATTTCAACATCCCCGACACCAAGGTGTTAACAAAGCAAGACTTGGTAGCTGCTGGTAACTTCATTACAGCAGCAAGGAGCAAAGATTTCAGTTTTGTTACTCATGAAGTAGGGAAGAAAAATGGACTAGAACTCGGTGTTTGTATGCTTGTCAATCCATCCCTTGGGTTGAATGATGCTTTGGCATTTATTAGTCCATTTTTGGAGTTGGCCTTGAGGTCATTTAATATTTCATGCTCCATTGTTGTTGAAACTTTCATGGATAGGCTTCAAGGGTTCAATAGAGGAGGCATCAATCTCTTCAGTATACACTTGATCCTTACTAGCTCTTGGGGATGCATTGAGATTACCTTGCATTGTGTTGAAAATCATTTTCAGTTGGGTATCCGTGCTTGGGATTCTCAACTTGGCTTGATAAGGCTTATTACATTTGGAAAGGGCTATTGGAGGAATAAGGATCAAATTTCCAAATTTGTTGATGATGTTGCTTTCTTTGTCCGCCACTTGATGGGGTTATTTGATCATCAACAATTGGGTTGGAGAGAAATTTTGAGTATGGGTTGGAGAAATGAACGATTGGTTGCTCTTGAGAGCGTTTCTCAGCTAAGACATGGACAGATTTTGAGACTCGAGCTTGCTGGTTTGAGGCAGACCAGCCACCTTACATGTTGCGTTTCTCGCATTCAGGAGAGTTGGTTCATCACTCCTGATCAAAGAAGTGGTAGTTTTCTCATGGAGATGGATCTAGCATGTTTTCCAACCACTTTGGAGGTGTCACCTTGCAGCTCAATGATCATCTCACATGCTCACGCTTGGGATTTTGAGTGGTGTTGTTGTTTTCCCTTGTGTAGGACTCGAGAATCAGTTTGCACTACGCTGATCCTAGCCTTGATTAGCATCAATTATTTGTTCCTTCACACCTTTCCTACTCTCCAAATTCATCTTATGTTGGTTTGTGACGTAAACTTTGACAGTTTACTTTCAGTGTTGATTCAGGACAACAGACTCTCACATGCTTTGGTTCACCATTCTGAGACTCATGGGGCTAGAACTATGAGGGTTTTCTATAGTCTTCATGGGTGTGTCAGTATAATTCAGATGGGGCATCGTAGCTTCATGTGGAGACATGAGTATGAGTTCGTTGAGCTCTTGCAAAGGATTGCTTTCCTTCTTGCAAGAAGATTTGTAGATGTCACATTTGTAGTCATGGTTTCATTTGTTACCATGTGGAGGTATGCTGGGGAGTTCGATTTTGATTTGAGTAGACTATCTTTTCTATTGTTTATAATTGTGATTAATAGTAGTATGGTTGATACTGTTAATTCGGGGCATTGTGGACATGAGATGTTGCATTTTGATCCCCCTGCTTTAAGATCTTTCGGTTTGAGTATCATGGATGGTAACACTTTGGGGTTACAAGGAAGGTTAGTGCAGCATAGGCATGATGATCTCATGGATGTGATTAGAGTGGTGCAGCATCGACATGGTGGGTCCTTCCTACGATGGGTTTGGGAACCAGGGATCATACTTGTTTGCGTATGGATTAGTTTTAAAATTTATGGAGTTGTGGTGGTATTGCTTGAGGACAAGCAATTTTGGGAAGGGTGGATTGTAATGTCCCCTTCTCGAGCATGATCTTTCCAGTGACCGTTGGCCTATTCCGGAGACCCGTAGGCTACTCGGAAGGTAAAATTAGGGTTTCCTATTTTGAAGGATGTTCTTGCTCGGGGTTGGTCGATTCAATGGCAGATTCTTTCTGGGTTTTCAGAGAGCTTCGCAGTGGTATGTTCTTCTTGGCATTCTGAGCATCTTCAGGAATTTACTATTTTTAGTAAATTCTATTTCTGGCAGTAAACTGGTTGGTCTCAGACACAGTTGACTTTCCTCTTCAGCTGACTCAATTGGCGTATTCAGACTCTGGCCTCGGGATGCAGTTTGAGGTGATAAGTTGAATTATTTTAAAGAAGTCATGTTTAATGTTATATTTTAACATTGACCCCTTGGCCTAGCAACTTTACTTTAAGTTGTTTTAAAAAGAGGTTCTTTATGGGTGGGCGCCTCATTAAAGGAAGTAATTATGTTTTTATTAAAAGATTTATTCCAAGCAAAAGTGGACGCCAATTTCAATGAAGAAATTAAGTAATAATTAAAATATTGCTTGGGAAAGTGGGACGCCATCTCTTGGGATTAGGGTTTTGACTCTGAAAAAAGAAGGTTAGGGTTTCGAGAAGGTCAACAACAAATTATAAAAGGAAGCCTTGGGTTCTCTTTTCAGCATCTTTTATCTACAGGAATGTTATGCTGCCGGATTGGCTTTGGGATTGCTTCGAGGAATGAAGGCCTCCTAGCTTGGGCATTGCTTCTCGCTTGAAAGATAGCGACTAGTGGTGAGATAGTGTAGTTTGAATGTTTTATTGTGAGATTTCTGCATTTTTAGTCTTTATGAGGATATGTAAATCAGTTTTATGCATATTAGTGGTTTTCTGGAGTTGCACATTCATTGTAGCAGATTGATGTTTTTAATCATAAGTCATAAAATACACGTCTTTATATATCGTAGATTGTGTCATAGTAATCAAAATGAATAGTTTCTCAAATCTATGCACTCCATGGGAGTATTTAATTGGAAGGATGTTCTATAACTACTCCAAGTATTTCAAAGAAAAGATAATGTCCACATCTCATGATGTTTGAAGATCATAAATTGTTTGTCATCTACATGCTTAAATATGAGTAATGAAGACATAAAACTTACAAGATGAATCGTACACCTTGTAGACATGTAAAATTGACTTAACACTTATCACAAATTCAAAATGTCTTAGAACAAATCTGAATCAACTTGGAACGTCTCAGAACAACCTTGAAATGACTTAGAACAACTCTGAATCAACTCGAAATGTCTCAGAATGACCCCAAAATGACTCAAAACAACTCTGAATCAACTCAAAACATCTCAAAATGACCCCGAAATGACTCAGAACAACTCTGACTCAACTCAAAACGTCTTGAAACGGCTCTGAAATGACTTGGAACAACTTTGAATCAATTCAAAACGTCTCAGAACAACCCCAAAATGAATTAGAACAACTCTGAATCAACTCAGAACGACTTGGAACGACCCTGAAATGACTCATAACATCTCTAAATTAACTCAGAAGATCTCAGAACATCTCTAAAACATCTCGAATCATCTCAAAATCATCCCACGACATCTCACAATGCATCAAACTGCATCGAACGACTTTCAAAACCCTAATTTCCTCTATTAATTGAATAATACAACATTATTTGATTAATTCACATTTCATCATTCTCGACAAATTGAATAAATACCGTTTATTTAATAAAGTCTTGAAAAACCCTAATTCTACTCTTAATCGAATAATACAATGGTATTTGATTAATTCACATTTCATCATTTCGACTAATTAAATAAATTACCTTTATTTAATCAAGTCTTAATCTTATCTTATTTCATCTTGATTAGTCAAAAGACATCGATTATTTGATTATGTCACTAATCCACCTTATTCCTCAAAATTAATTGAATTATTAATCATAATAATTTAATTCACATTTCCCTCCAAAATTTGAATAATTGAATCAAATCAAATCAAACTATTCAAATTGGCAAAAATCAAAATAAAAATAAAAATCAAATTGGAATTAATTAATATTCCTCACCCACTTTTTGATTGAGGAAATCATGGATTGCTAACTGAGCAATCTATTTTGCTAACTAAGCAATCAATTCTGCTAACTCAACCATCTAATTCCTAACTCAACCCTAACTAATCAATCAATTGCTAACTAAGCAATCAAAACCCTAACTAGCGAATCTATTCTTCAATCACCCTAATTGTGAAATCAACTTTGCACAATTCCCTCATGTCTAAATCCTCTCAACTCCTTTTGATCATTGATCTGGATTTCCTCCAACACGATCTTGACTGTCGATTCAAAATTGCTTTTTCTATATAACAAGCCTTTCTCTTCACAAATTATGATCAAAATTTCAACTTACCTTATGCAATGAAGTGCTGTCAAGATCACCATTGAGAGAGCTTAATCATTTCTTCAAGAAAAAGCATCGATCATCAAGCTTTTGCATACAAGCAATGGAGGCTTTATAGTGATACAAACAACCCAACATCGTGCAAATACACTCCAACATGGGATGGTAATCTTTTCTTGTGTTGTTTGAATTCGTTTTGTTAATCTTAGGATCTCATTTCATTTAAATAGCTTAGAATTGTTCATTTCATGAGTGATGGAATAGGATAGATTAAGTGTTTTTGAATTAGATTAGTTTCTGATTTCAGTCTTACACATTGATCTTGATTTTGTATCATTTTCCTAATGGATTCCTTCCCCCTCACACATTCTGTCACACCTGGTGGGACCTAGGTCCTCCTCACTAACATTTTTTTGAGCAAGTTATAGGGTTCCAAAAGTTGTCGGAGGCATTTCATGGATTGCCCAGCAAAAGCTCGCTTTTGATTGGCAACATTTCTGAGCTTTTGCTAGAAAATCCACGCCTTTGCCATGGGAATGGTGCTTTTACACAAAAACTAGCGCTTTTGCTAAAAAAACCACGCTTTTGCTTCTTATTCTGGGTTTTGCACTGTACGAAAAATCTGAGCTTTTGATCTTTTTTCTGAGCATTTTCTCTAGAAAACAAGTGCATAGATCCTACACTATTGTAATGAACTTGCTAATGTTTGCTTGTTTTGTAGGAACTAGTGGGTTTTATGCAGGATTTGAAACATATTGACTTATTTTATGAAGGGAAGATGATCGTTCCAAGTTATTTTTAGATCTACAAGCATTTTTTATTAACTTAGGAATCTTCATTTTGGTGCTTAAAATTGAATAAAAAAACTCTCACATTTTGATTTTGGAGCTATCTAAAATGAAAATTTTTAAAGCTTTCTAAGGTAGGAATCTTTATTTTTGTGCCTAAAATTGAACAAAACAACTTCACATTTTGATTTTGGTGCTATCTAAAATGAACATTTTTAAAGCTTTCTAAGGTAGGAATCTGCATTTTGGTGCCTAAAATTGAACAAAACAACTCTCACATTTTGATTTTGGTGCTATCTAAAATGAACATTTTAAAGCTTTCTAAAGTAGGAACTTCATTCTGGGTGCTTAAAATTGAACAAAACAACTCTCACACTTGATTTGGTGTTGTTAAAATAAACCTTTTTGAAGCTTTCTAAAGTAGGAATTTCCTTTTTGGTGCTCATAAAAAGAACATAAAACACTTCAAATATGGGCTCTAAAAATGATCACATTTCATGTTTTCATAGTTAGGAACCTTTAAATTTGGTACATAAAAAGAGCGCAAATATCTTTCAATTTGTTGATAAACGTTTGATTTACATTTTGTTGACCATTAATGACAAGGCCCGATTTTCTTAGAAACACTTCAACTTTGGGGCTTAAAATGAACAAAATGTTTTCACACCATTGCTATCTTAATTGCTTAATGTCTTAAACACTTCAATTGGTGTAAAGATAAAAAGAACATTTCAGTTTACTCACATATTCTTGGGGATAACACCATTTGAGGTGTTTAAAATGAATCAATTTGTGATAAATTGTCTTCTATACATGCATTGATTGGCAAACTGAAGTGTTTTATCTTCTCCCCTCACACCATTTTGGTGATCTTGGGTGAGCAAAGAAAATTTTTGAGCTTCACATTTATTTTAAAGTTTTACCTTCTTAGAGGGCCTACCTATTGAGACACATCCCGCGCTAGAGAACTCATAGGTGACCCAAGCGGTACTTTCGTTCTAGACCGCTATATAAATCTTTTGTGAGTGTGAGGAAAGTTCATCACTCGTCGGGTGTGGATGTCCTATACCGAAATATTCTTCCTCGGTATCCTTGTGATGCGTAAAAACCCGAAAGGGCTGGAAGGTTCTTAATTGAACAAAACGCCGCATGTGTAGGTGCCCGATAATAATACCCCCAGAACATGACTAAGAGCCAATTGTTTTAGAAGCCACCAAATTTATCCAAAACATTCTCTAAAAGTGGTGCATCAAAATTTACTTTTGAGAAGTTACTTGCCAAGTCTGACTACAGGCCCGTGCCATAAGTCGCATGTAAAATCATCTCTTCAAAGCATGAGGTAGGCCCACCTAAGAGGATGGTTTCTCTCCACTAGGGTTGTAATTGTTTGTTAATGTTAAACTTATCAATTACATAAAAAAAAAGTTGTGACATCAAATTCTATGTTTGATTTAAAGAAAAAGAACGCATCAAAACAAACATTGAACAAGGTGGTCAAACCACAAACCCTTTGAGTTAGTGTATACTTGCGAAAAAGGCCTTATGTTTGCATTCCTTGAAAGGATTTATCCTTAAAAGGTTTTCAAACATTTTGGTTTTATTTTTTAGGTTGCATTGATCAAAGTAAACACTTTGGTAACTATGGCTTGGGTGTTGTGATTTCACAACTTGAGTTATAGACATTCAGGTCACATAAAGTCCATGCTTGTGAGTCAGTCCAGTGCTATTATATCATTTTCCATACTCAAGAACACAAAGGAATCAAACAAAAAGAGGTTACAAATTGCCATTCCAACTCACAATATTTTTGCTAAACACTTAGGGGAAAATAAAATGAAGTTGCTTATAAGGTCATTACTTGAACAAGATACTTGGAAAACCAATTTGGTCACAAAGTCTATCACTCATTACTCCCATAAAACTTATTTGAAATCAAAATCCAACAAAACATTAGGATCATTCCTCTACTAAAAAAATCTATGATATCAATAGTTACTTGGAACTCAAAGATAGTTCAAGTATCTTTCCCACAACATATCCTCTAGACCAAGAAGTAGAATATCAAACCTAGTTCTTTAACATTTTTGTTTTTTGAAAGGTAGTTACATCCCAAAACAACACTCAAACTTTAGGTTTTTTTAGTTTCATAACAAACCACCCCATACCACCACACCTTATGACCATTTGGCGACCTACAACTCCCATTCAACAACTAGGCCTTATAGCACCTATTATCCAACCTAGCCTTACGCACATTGAAAGTGCCCAAACCAACATCATCAACAGTTTGAGAATGTTCATTTTTGAAAAAAACAAAACACCCCACCAATTTCTCACTACATCCATCATCTTAAATGAAGAAGAGGAAAAGGAAAACATAGCAATTGGAAGACCCATATTACTACCTCCTACCTGGAAATAGGGAGTGAATGACCTTGCGATAAGGTAATGAACACCATAAACCACCATACAACATACCTTATGACCATTTGGCGACCCACAACTCTCGTTCAACAACCAGGGCTAACCACACCAATCTTTCAGCTAGGTAATGTACACATTGAAGGTACCCAAACCGACATCATCAATAGTTTGAGAACGTTCATTTTTGAGAAAAATGAAACACCCCATTAGTTTCTCACTGCATCCATCATCTTCGACGAAGAAGAGAAAACAGACATAGCAGTTGAGAGACTCGTATTGCCACCCCCCACTTGGCAATAAACATCCTTATTCATCCATGATTTCACGCAAAGTTAGGATCCCCAAAGTAAAGACTATAAGTCGTTATTCTCGACTTAGGCATCTTAAACAAAAGGCTCTCAAGAAACACCTTGCCACACTACACAAAAACAGACACAAATTGGTGGCAAACTTTTATAGACATGCTTCCAGGAACGATCCAGATTTGTACATGTTCTTTTTTGTCAAAACCTAGGTCTTTTCCATGATATTGAACTTCTCTAGAGAGGAAAACCAAATTCACATACCTAAATCTACTCTTTTATTTAGGTTGACATTAGATTTGAAAACTTTAGAGGTCTAGCACCATTTTTTCCTACCTTGAGATCCAATTTTTTTATGACAACCACAAGGTCACAACATAGAAAGAAAATGGAAGCAAACAAAACCAACACTAGCATCCCACCAACTAATACCATCAACCATGAAAGTATCCCTTGGGGATATAGGCCCAATGATCTTGAAACACCACAAAAGAGGCCTATGTATAGAAATACCTTCAGTGAAGAGGAATTAAATTGCAAACAGGAGGTAATTGAACAAAACAACCAAGACCCAAACAAAGTAGTTATAGAAGAGGTAGAAACAAAGGAGGAAATAAATTAGGATCAACTATTCGAACATTCCAACAACCCCAAGGTTCTTAAACTAATGGAAAGGTTGTTGAGAAAGGACCCAAACTCCTATTTTTTTAAGTTAGCACAAAGTGGCGCTAAATTACTAGTGGATTTCAATGTAGAAGCTCTCAAGGATACCAACCTTATTCCCTTAGGAGATAACTCGGTTGAAAGACAGATAACCAAACCTCTAAGGATGCCAAACATGCCACCTGTGTTCTCACAAAATGATGGTCAACCCAAAGAGAACCCCTTATTTAGAAGACCAACTCAGGTTGAACAAGTAGTAGTAGCACAACTATATCAAGGAGGACCATCACAATATGAACCACCAAAAAAAATCCTCCTCCTAGACAATATATACCTCAAAATACCTTGAACATTGACCCATCTCAAAACATTCAATACCTTCAATAGGGTAGAACACAAGGTCCCCCTCCTAACAGTCAATACCTTTAATAGGGTGGGACGCAAGGTCCCCCTTTGAACATTCAATACCACCAACAAGGTGGACCATGTGGTCCCCTTTTTAACCAACAATACCAGCAGTAAGGTGTGCCATAGAGAACCCTTCCTTAGTCTTCCTACCAACAAGGTGTCCCAATAACGCATCAATAGGGTAACCTTCAGTTTAGTCCTGCCCAGTAGCAAGGTGTGCCACAAAGCATCCTTCCCCAGTCATCCTACCAACAAGGTGTCCCAATAACACATCAATAGGGTAACCTTCAGTTTAGTCTTGCCCAACAGCAAGGTGTGTCACATAGCACCCTTCCTTAGTCTTCCTACCAACAAGGTGTCCCAATAACGGATCAATAGGGTAACCTTCAGTTTAGTCCTGCCCAGCAGCAAGGTGTGCCACAGAGAACCCTTCCCCAGTCATCCTACTAACAAGGTGTCCCGATAATGCATCAATAGGGTAACCTTCATTTTAGTCCTACCCAATAGCAATGTGTTCCTCAAAGCGCCCTTCATCAATCATCTTACCAACAAGGTGTCCCGATAACGCATCAACAAGGTAACCTTCAATATGCTTCATCTTAGCAACAAGGAGCTAACCCTCCTTGCACTCATCAAGGACCTAACCTAGCATATGACCAAAATAGTCACCAAGGTCTCATACCTTCACAATATCCAATATACAACCAAAATATGATAAGAAATCAAGGTTATTATACACAGAACTCGCAAACAAACTTGCCAAAAATGGGCATGGAAATGAAGCTAGAAGTAGTCACCCAACAGGTAGCAGGCATGCAAGCTAGAAAACAAAAGAAAACCTATACTATCCAAGAGATATGCTCCTTCCCATTCAATCAATCTATTACTACAATACCCTTTCCAAAGAATTTTGAAATACCTAGGTTTGACAAAAAATATAAAGGAATAGGGGATCCAGTAGAGCATATACGAGATTTCTCAGTATCATGCATGGAAGTACAACACAATGACTCATACCTCATGAGACTATGTCCACGCAGCCTTACAAGCCATGCTATGGAATGGTTCACTCGTTTGACACCAGCAGTCAATTTTTTTGATGAATTGTCTAATAAGTTCATAAGTCACTTCTCCTTCAACATTGAACAAGATGTCACCATTACAAGCTTATCCACAATCAAACAAAATCAAGGAGAATCTTTTATCTCCTATCTACAATGATGGAGACACAAGGATAGTAGATGTAAATGGCCCATTCTCGATAAGGAGTTGGTAGACATATTCATTACCAATGTCTTACCTGAGATCAATTATCGACTCACAATGTTATGTCTAGTAGACTTTGAAGAAACCATTGAGAAGGGATTGAATATTGAAAGAGCCCTTATTGCAAGAGGAACCCTTAAAATAAATAGCTCAAAAGAAAATCTATTTACTTCAAATGAGAAACCTAAAGTCTGGGCTAAAAACAAAAATGTCACAAATGATGGAGTGGTTGATGCTAGGACATTATGGTCGGCACATAACACAGTTCCAAATAAACCACAAGTAGCACATACAAGCTATGTTCCAAACAATGTGCAAAACAACCAAAATACCTATCCAAAGAACAATCAGGTTGTAAACCCACAAATGAATGAGGGGGGACAACAGAGGCAATATGATCAATTGAGAAGGCAATTCACAATTCTAGGTGAGTCGTTAGAAACAGTCATGCACAAACTAGTACAACAAAACCTCCTTAAAACTAATGACTGTCCAAACTATGAGGAACCTAGTTTCAAAACACTGTGGTATAACGAAAAGGACTTGTGTGATTTCCACATGATCAAAGGACACACCAAAAACAACTGCATGAGACTCAAGCACCTTATCCAAGATTTAATTGACAAAGGGGAGGTAGATGTTGAACATTGTCCTGGGAATAAGGACCTGAAAATTTACACAAACCCAATCCCACACCATGCTAAGGGGAATGACAAAGGAAAGAAAGAATAGTACCATAATGCGAATTACACTTATGGGGACACAGTTTTAGGAACCATCTCACAAGTTGATGATAATAGGGAAAATATGGTGACTATACAAGGATGAGACAATAACTATAACATAACCACCCACTGAGGAAGAGTTACAATTCAAGGAGCACCACCCAAACCTGCAATCAAGTCACCCGGTGAATATAGTATTGTAGAGAAATTAAAGAAAACACCTGCCTTAATCTCAATTTTAGAGTTGTTAAAAATATCACCTGCCCATAGAGAAATACTTGAAAAGGCATTAGAAACAATAGTCCTTGATGACCTCAATCCTAGTCAATTCCAAGCTATGGTTGGTAAAATCACACAGACTAATCACCTAATCTTTTATGAGAAAGATATACCCTAAAGAACCTATCATAACCAAGCCCTCTACATAGAGGTTGGTGTTTATAAAACCATGGTCAAATAGGTACTGATAGATAATGGTGCAGGTTTAAACATCTGTACGTTAAAATTTGTCAAACAACTGGGGTATTCTAACAATGTGATTGACAAAGGAAAAAGTAACACAATAAGGGCTTATGATGATCTAGAAAGAAATTCTAAAGGAACAGTCAGGTTACCGGTACAGATAGGGCCAGCCCTAACAAAAACCACTTGTCAAGTACTAGATCTTGAGCTGCCATACAACCTCCTTCTGGGACGACCTTGGATCCATGCTTTACAAGCAGTCCCATCCACTTTTCATCAATTCCTAAAATTCCCCCATGAAGGAAAAGAGGTAACACTGTATGCCGATCTTGAGCCTTTTCATTTCTGTGCCAATTTAGAGGAGAAATACAACAAAATCCAACATGTGCCTAGCAATGACATAGCATTCCACTCTTTTTCTTATGTTGACTTGTCAACACTTCCATCTACCTCAACCAAAAACACCTCAAGTGACCAACCAAAAATGGAAGCCAAGACTCAAGTACTTGACAAGGGCAATGGGAATTATTTTTTTAACCAAGTATTTTGCATTGGCATGCTTCCACCAACACCCAAAGTATATGGAGTTCCAAAGGAGATCAAGATAAAAAAAAATGATTGCCAAGCCCACTATTTTCACTAGATGGGGAGACATGCAAGATAAAGAAATATTTCAGGACTTTTTATCTATGATCTACAAGGAGGACAAAGAAGAACCAAAAAAGACAAAACCTAATTTTGACCCTACTACTAAAGGTTATCAATTAGTTAAATAGATGGGATATAATGGAAAAGGTGGCCTGGGGCTACATGAACAAGGACGGTCGGAACCTATTATATTAAAACAAAGGAATAAGAATATGGGGTTAGGTTATGAACCAAAGGACGTGGTTATTCCAAAAACTGGATGAAACTCTTAGAAGAAGTGAGGAACTTCTGCTAGCATCAAGGCATTGGATACCTATCATACCTTAGACAACTATTTCCCTGTTGAAGATTTATTTGATAACTTTAGCTTTGATAGGTTCCCTCTCCAACATATTCAAACTATTCCCAACATCTACTACAATTCCGGTACATACTCTAATGAATATGAGTGGGATTCCCCTTCATCACCGGATATGATTCTCCCACTTCTACCAATGATGACCTAGACACCCAGTGGGAAAAAGACACTTGAGCCATACTAACCCTTTCATCCACTTCCATAGGCTTTGTAGATCAAGATGATAACCTCCCACTCCAATACCCACAACTCATAGATTGGGATCAACAACAACATGCACCTGTTCTGGATCAATTCTAGAATGATGAGGCAATTGCAGAGTTCATGGGACTTCGAATGGACATACCTGCAAGAGATCACAAGGCAAGGTTCATCATGAAACTGGAACAAGAGGCATACTTTGGTGGAGATATTGAATCTTCCATTTGCAAAAATGAAAGAAAAAACATAAAAATACGGTCCCCTAGAGAAAACCACTTTGTGGCTCTATAGGATCTTGAAAAGAGAAAAATAAAGGACACATCCAAAGGTGAAAACCTCTCAGAGGCACTTGAGGATGGAAGATTCAATCTCCCCATATCAAGATATCAGGAAAGATCAACACTGCTAGTAGAGGAAGCAATACCCATAAATGTTGGAATAGTAGAGGACCCAAAGATAACCTACCATGCTGCATCACTGGATCCAGAGGAAAAGGACAACATCACAACTTTCATCAATGCCCAAAAGATAAATTTTGCATGGACCTATGCTGACATTCATGGAATAGATCCAACATTAGTGGTACATCATCTAGCAGTAATACCTGAAGCAAAGCCTATCAAGCAAAAAATCAAGAAAATGCATCCATAGATAGCATTATTGTTAAAAGTAGAGCTAAGGAAATTACTAGATGTGGGTTTCATTAGACCCATTGATTATCCACAATGGATATCAAATCTAGTACTAGTATCCAAACCTACTGGGGGCATAAGCATATGCACAAACTTCATAGACTTGAATAAACCCTGTCCAAAGGACAACTTTCCATTACCAAGTATCGACATGATTGTAGATCTAACAACAGGGCATGAGATGCTATCCTTAATGGATGGTCTCTCCAGATACAACCAGATAAAGATCTCTCCAGATGACCAACACAAAACAACATTTACTTGTGCTTGGGGAACATTTTGTTGGAATGTAATGCCCTTTTGTGTAAAGAATGCAGGAGCGACATATCAAAGAGCAATGACGACAATATTTCATGATATGCTACGCACAATCATGGAGGACTATGTGGATGATATTCTAGCAAAATCAGTCAAAAGAGCAGACCACTTGACAAACCTGGCCAAGGTATTTGATCATCTTGAACAATACAACCTGAGACTCAATCCTAAGAAATGTGTATTCAGGGTAACATCTGGAAAATTGTTAGGGTACATAGTATCAAGGAGAGGGATTGAAGTAGATCCAACTAAAGTAAAAGCGATAATGGAAATGCCTCTACCAAAGACACTAAAACAGTTGAGGAACCTACAAGGGAAACTGTAATCCATCAGATGATTTATCACACAATTGGCGGACAAATGTCACCCTTTCACTCATCTCCTACATAAGGACATCAACTTCAAGTGGGATGGGAGATGTGACCAAGAATTCTGACAAGTCAAGGAGTACCTAATTACTCCTCCTATACTCATGCCACCCATCCCATAAAAGGAAATGATACTTTACGTGTCTACCACACAAGCAACACTGGGAGCTCTCTTGGCCCAGCTAGATGATAACAATAAAGAAAGGGCAGTCTACTATATCAACAGAACACTGGTGGGATATGAACTAAACTACTCGCCCATTGAAAGAGCGTGTCTCTCAGTCATATTTTTGACACAAAAGCTGAGACACTACATCCTAAACAGAAAGGTCAAGCTGATTTCTAAGATAGACCCTCTCAAGTATTTACTAGCAAAGGCAGCCCTAATAGGCCAAATAGACAAATGGGTCATGATCCTAAGTGATTTTGATATAGAATACGTGGATAGGAGAGCTATCAAGGGACAAATTATAGTAGACCAATTGGTTGAAGCACCCGTAGATGATCATAAACCTCTCATAGTGGACTTTCCAGATGAGAGTATCTTGATGACATAGCAAATAGACCAATGGACTCTATACTTTGATGGGTCCCATATACAACATAGATCAGGAGTTGGTATTCTACTTCTCACACCACAAGGAGATAGTATAACCAAGACCTATAGGATTGCATTCCCATTCACAAACAACATCTCAGAATATGAAGCTCTTATCACAGGATTAAAAATGGGTATTGAATGGCAAATAAAAAAGCTACAAGTCTTTGGAGATTCTCAGCTAGTGATCAAACAAGTGAACGATGAATACCAGACAAAGGATGAAAAATTATTGCCATATAAAAGGATGGTGGATAGCTTCAAGGAATACTTCATCAGAATAACCTTTGAGCAAATTCCCCGAATCAATAACAGGGTTGCTGATGCAATGGCAACAATAGGCTCACTGCTTGATATTCCACAGAATGTGCCTAAATATGAGTTCCTCATGGAATAGTTGTTGGTACTAGCATTCAACATCTTAGAATCAGAATTGGTATGTGTTTTTGTTGGTCCTAATTCCCTGTGGTACCAAGATACCTTTGACTACATCCAGTATGTTACCATACCCATTGACTTAACGACCACTCAAAATAAAACCTTTACCCATAGAACTTCTCATTTTACCATCTTAGGAGATACCCTATACCGTCATAGTCTAGATGGTATGTTACTCTAATGCCTTGATGCAAAAGAAGAACAAACAACCTTGCAAGAGGTTCATGAAGGTATTTACGGATCTCACTCTGGTAGACTTAACCTAGTCTAGAAACTGCTAAGAACTGGACACTATTGGCCCTCCATGGAATAAGAATACATACATTATTCTAGAAAGTGTCGACAGTGTCAGCAACACGGTGACCTTGTTCATACGCCAACACAAGAATTGAGACCTATAACCACACCATGGCCTTTCATGCAATGGGGATTAGACTTGGTAGGCAAGATATCACCTGCTTCATCCAATGGGCACAAATTCATTATCACAAAAATATAGTACTTCACTAAATGGATAGAGGCAATTCCATTGACCTATATCATCGACAAACAGATACCAAAATTCATTTTGAATTATCTCATCTATAGATATGAAATTCCCCAAACAATAATAACAGATAATGGAACTCCATTCAAAAGTCAGCATGTCAAAGAGCTTTGTTCCCAATTTTCTATCCAACATCGCTTCTCCACGCCCTATTACCCCCAAGGAAATGGTCAGGCTAAGGGATCTAACAAAACCATACTAAAGATACTTAAAAAGACTGTTAATGAAGTCAGCCATGATTGGCATTTGTAGCTAAACCCAACCTTATGTGCCTACCGAACCAGCTTTCACACACCTACTGGTGCCACACCCTTTTCCTTGGTCTACAGATTAGAGGCCGTCTTGCCTATTGAGGTCAAAATCCCTTCATTATGAGTTTCACTAAAAGGCATGGTCAACAACGAAGAATACAGGGTATCCAAACTAAATGAATTAGAACTCCTAGATGAAAAATGTTTGAGCACATTAAACCATTTGCAGGTTTATCAAAATCGGCTCAAGAAAAACTATGAAAAAAGGATCAAGGATAGGAACTTTCAAGTTGGTGAATTAGTCCTCAAAGAGAATCAAAAGATACAATTGAATCAAGATGGCAAAGGAAAATTTGAACCTAACTGGTTAAGCTCGTTTGTCATCACAACAAGCTACGACTCTGGGGCATATCAATTAGCTACTCCTAAAGGAAAACCTTTAGTTGAACCACTAAACAATTGCCACCTCAAGAAGTTCTACACATGAAGCATGTCAGAATACCCCAGACAAAAGGGTAAAAATCCAAAAAAATAGAAAAAAAGGATAAAAAAATATACAAAAAAAATCAAAAAGAAAGAAAAAAATAGTAAAGATAAATAAAATGTTCTTTGAGTGAAAACCACCTTGTGGCACTCTTAGATCATGTACCATAGTGAAAACTTGGCAAATAAGTGTTATGTTTGAATAAACTTGCATCATTATCTATTCATACTATCCATAACATCCACCCATTCATAATAAAACAAGATATCCAACCATGGATTGTCACTGATTAAGGAAAGTCATCTTGTCCACAATTGGGGGCAATGTCAAAAAGTTGGTCATAGGTTAGATCTTTGTGTGTCCTATCATAGTCACAAAAAACATCAAAAATCCAAAAACATACAAAATAGCAAAAAGGACAAAAACATTTGAAAAACATAAAAAAAAAAACAACATTGTGGGGTTATTCCTTCACTCAAACAGTCTAAGATATCAAAATTTGCTTAAACCTCATAGCTAGTTCAAGTAGATTTCCCGCAACATATCCTTTAGACACAAAAGTGGAATATCAATCTAGATTATCAATGTTGTTTACCCAAAAATAGTTTATGCTTTGAGTCAAATGGTTGAACTAAGCGGTCTTTGCGTGTACAACGTAGGCAAGGCTCATTAGCCCTCGAGACTCTAGGTCAGTCTCCTTAGGTTTTCAAGATGCTTTATTTCAACTTAGTCAAAAAACACAAAATCCAAAAAAATAGTCAAAACATACAAAAGCCAAAAACATTCACAAAACAAAAAAGGTCAAAAACAATCAAAACAAACCAAGTGAACTACGAGCCTCTGCGTGTACAACGTAGGAAAGGCTTATCTTTGATGAGCCCCCAAGGCCCTAGGTTAGTCCCCAAAAAATGTCAAAAATAGCATCATAAAAATTAGAAAAATAAAAAAAGACCCATGTCTGCCATCACAATTTGTAATAAAACATCACCCATAATAAATAGATCGTCACACTCATCCTTTGACAAAACAAACAAAACAAACAAAACAAACAAAGCAAACATCAACAACTAGAACTTTCAAGCAAACAATCGCGAAAGAATTTGATCGCAAAATTGAACTAGAACAAAGCTAAGTATCAAATACATATCTTTTTGACAAGACCCAACAACATCCTGAGATATGTCTTAACGGATCCATTCCTACGATAGACATGATCAACATCAGACAATAGACCCACTCCAAAAAAATATGGCAAGTGATATAATGGCATTGCTTTATCTTTTTGTTGTCTTATGTTTTTGTGATTTACATTATTGACTCATTCCTAGATCTCTCAAGGATGTCCATAAGGATTTAGAGAAGAAGGAATGGGGGAAATTGAGCATCATTTCTATTTGTTGTTTGTGGATAGTCTTGTTATACTACCATGGAGAATACTTGCTTTGTTATGTGTATGGAAGTTGTCTTTGAAACATTTCATGTAACAGTGACATGTTAGGTTCTTAATACCTCTTGTGTTATTGGTCTGACATGTTTTTAAAAAAAAGCTTCTCACCTATACACTCTAACAAGGTTTTCGTATGTTTAGTATGAGCAAGAATAATCCTTGTTTGTAGAGTCAAAGTCCATGCAATAAATACAAAGTCACCTTGGTCATTAATACCCTAGTGCATCGTATTTATTTGCTATATCAAAATGGATTGTTCAAACTGCAAAGTCTCTAAAGCAAAGAAAAAGCAACTCATCACTACTAACAACATCATATTTTTATCTATCATCAACATTTTTTCTAAATCACATCAAATTTCTATCTATCATCAACATTTCTTCTAAATCACATCATATTTCTATCTACTATCAATAATTTCTTCTAATTAACATCACACTTCTATTCAAATCATCAAAATTTCTTCTAAGTGAGATATGCATAGCAATATCATTAGTACCATTATACATCCACAAATACCAACACCGTACATCATGATGATATTAAAACAATAAAAAACATCATGTATGGGGCATACATTTTCACATCATAAACATACATCATCATTTATCATCATCACATGAGCATAAAACGAGATTGAATCAAAGAAGGTATATATCATATATATCATCATTAAAAAGGAGAGTACATCATCAGTGTGATAAGATATGCAAAATCACAATATCTATATGAGACCTCGATTGGGCCAATGAGTATAGGCATATAAAATACATGTCTACAAAATGCCTTTGAACAAGGAACAACATAAAGATCAAATACCCAAAATAAGACCCCAATGGGAAAAGGATGGAACCCTATAGATCACCAAAATGATCTGGCTGTCTCATAGACTGATCACCTGCACCACCAACTGCACCATCATATCCCATAGAACTAGGCTCTCCAAAATGTGGACGTCAAGCACTCCTGGGAACAACAACCTCATATAAATTCTAATAGTAGGTAGACCTCTGCAAATAATGATCACGTTCTACCTTGAGAGTATCTCTCTCTATGGTTAGCAACTGTACAAAAGCCTCTACACCATGATGTCGACCACTCTCGCTATCCCACTCGGTCCTCAAAATATCTATTTGAGCCTCTGCAACATGACCTCAAACACTCTTGCTATTTTGCTCGATCCTCAAAAATATCTATCTGAGGCTCTACAGCTTGTCATCTCGCTATCTTTGCATCTCTGGCAGTAGTCATCTAAGCTAACATTATGTCTCCATCCCTAGTTGGTGGAGGAGGATCTAGAACATGCCTATGACCCTGCACCTGAGGTGGCTGCTCATCCTAATCACCCTACACTCTATCACGATGACCTCTACCTTGAGCTCTATCCAACTTCTTTGCAAGGACCTCAATACGTTGTCGCTCACCACGACAACCTGTAACACCTAATCTACCTAAAGCGGGAGTACCCCTGGGAATAGTGAGTCTCAGAGGACTACGACAAGACCACCACTCATCATAGTTATCAGAAGTACCTGGATCTGCAGGACCAACTGACCAACCCCAATCAACTAGGGAAAGTTCTCTAAACTCAACAATAGCAATATCTATATCAGGTTGAATACCCCATACACGAACCTCCCATGTTGTCTGACCAAAATAAGCCTCATAGGTATCAAGAAATCAGTCCTGTCTCTCCCCAAACTGATGACATACTCAGTCTGGTAGATAATGCTTTAGCACAATATAAAAATGACCAATCAACCAACGAGTCTTTCGACAATAGGCAAGGTGATTTGCATCCTCTGGCCAAGCATCACGCCCTAATTATGGTCTCCACACAAAACTAGGAATTTCATCAAAAACACGGCGCTAGTAAGGAAGATCTCCAGGTAAAGTGTAGTGCACAAAATCCCCATAATGATATGAGTATGGATCATTAGGGTGATGATCCTGTATCCCATCTGGTTGAGTAACTGCAATATGCTCTCATGCCCACACATGCAAAAGTGAGACACCTGCATAAATAGATTTCCTGCCCCAATACATGACCTCGTGCATATCTCTGTACAAGTGAGTGAGAAGACATGGACCCCAAGCATAGCTCGTACCATGCTCAAGAATATTCTCAATGCACACACCCCAACCTATGGGAAACTGTCAACCTCGACTATTAGGAACAACAAGTGCTGAAATCAAACCACATAGAACAAGCGAGATAGGATCCGCATTGTCAGAAAAATCAGACAAATCAATCTCCGACTGATGTACCATAAGGTGTCGAGCACCTAACACACACTACATAGTAGGGATACCATGTCGAATGTGATATGTAACCAACTCCCCATGGATAGGAAGATGAAGTATCCTCCATATATCCTCAAGTATGATAGTCGCCTCTCCTGTAGGTAGATGAAGCGAGGATGTTTTTGAATGCCACCGTTCCACCAATGCGGTCATCATGGAAGTATGAGTCCTGATAAGAGGCATATAAAAAATATGTAGAAGTCCCACAACATCAAGAAAATCCCGTTCTAACACACCAAAATGGATAATGGGATCGAACAAATGTCACAAAATTCTCTCCCTAGGTTGTAGTACACTAAGGCCAACATGTAATCGTTTTCAAACTATAAAGTTAGGGTTTCACTCTAAACAAGTGGGAGACATAATATAACAAAAAACATGATGAAAAATAACATTTAAGATGACAAACGAACAAATGATAGGGTTCCAAGCACAAGCTAAAGTCAAACAAAGAAGAAGGGGTCAAAAGCAAAGGTTTTGAGCAAATGCTCAGAAAACACAAAACAAAGGTGAGCTTTTTCAGGAAAAGGTGAGCTTTTATGAAAAATGCTCAGAAACAAAGGTGTGGAAATATGTCAAAAGCAAGGATCCTGAGCAAAGGTGAGTTTCCAAGGCCTCAAACAGTCAAAGGCGCGCTTCTGAAGCAAAGGAGAGGTTTTATGGAAAATGCTTAGAAAAAAAAGGTGAAGATCCTGAGCAAAGGTGAGGAAAAAATTCAAAGGCATGGATCCTAGACAAAGGTGTGAAAACTGAGGCAAAGGTGTGGAAAATAGAAAAACTTCACCTTTGACCTAGAAAAATTTGTACATGCAAAATGAGAATGAAACGAGACGGAAGCAAACAAGTGAGAAGGTACATACTGGGCCACCGACATCCGAAGGCCGTCCAACCTCTCAAACGAGCTCAAAACGATGTGGGACAACATCAAAACGCGACATTGCTGCTCAAAAATTGACAAAATGAGAGAACCAAAGACAAAGATTAGTTATAGAGTCAAAACACAAATGAGCTATCTACAAGAGAAATTGCCTATATAAGCCACAAGAAAACCTTAATTTCTACTTAGGGAAACTTCCTACTTTCAAAATAGAAGCTTAGAGAAACATCATAACGGGAAACGAAGGAACTATACACATAATTCCACATCAGAACAAAAATAGAACAAAGTCATGAGCCTGACCTCAAAACTTGAAATTTTCGATCAACCTCTTGAGGGGGCAGCATAGAGTCCTACCATCACTCCATGAAACACTAGGGCATAGTGGGGCATAATTTTTTTTTTTCATAAAAACTTGATCTTAAAAATAGAATCTTTGAAACAAAGCAACTGGTACTTTGTATCAAAGAGGGGAAAAATGTACACATGTAAAATTGACTTAACACTTATCACAAATTCAGAATATCTCAGAACAACTCTGAATCAACTCGGAACATCTCAGAATGACCCCGAAATGACTCATAACAACTTTGAATCAACTCAGAACGTCTTAGAACAACCCCGAAATGACTCGGAACAACTCTGAATCAACTTAGAACATCTAAGAATGACCCTGAAATACTTAGAACAACTTTGAATCAACTCAGAATGTCTCAAAATGACCTTGAAACGACTCATAACAACTCTAAATCAATTTAGAACATCTTGAAACGACCCTGAAACAACTTGGAACAACTCTGAATTAAATCAGAATGTCTCAGAATGACCTCGAAATGAATTGGAACATCTCTGAACTAACTCAAAACATCTCAAAACATCTTTGAAACAACTCAAATCATCTTGAAATCATCCCATGACATCTCACAATGCATCAAACTGCATCAAACGACATTCAAAACCCTAATTTCCTCTATTAATTGAATAATACAACATTATTTGATTAATTCACATTTCATCATTCTCGACAAATTGAATAAATACCGTTTATTTAATAAAGTCTTGAAAAACCCTAATTCTACTATTAATTGAATAATACAACGTTATTTGATTAATTCACATTTCATCATTTCGACTAATTAAATAAATTACCTTTATTTAATCAAGTCCTAATCTTATTTCGTTTTGATTAGTCAAAAGACATTGATTATTTGATTATGTCACTAATCCACCTTATTCCTCAAAATTAATTGAATTATTAATCATAATAATTTAATTATCACATTTCCCTCCAAAATTTGAATAATTGAATCAAATCAAATCAAACTATTCAAATTGGAAAAAATTAAAATCAAAATAAAAGTCAAATTGGAATTAATTAATTAAATAAATAAATAAATTAATATTCCTCACCCACTTTTTGATTGAGGAAATCATGGATTGCTAACTAAGCAATCAATTCTGCTAACTCAACTATCTAATTCCTAACTTAACCCTAACTAATCAATCAATTGCTAACTAAGAAATCAAAAACCCTAACTAGCCAATCGATTCTTCAATCACCCTAATTGTGCAATCAACTTTGCACAATTCCCTCATGTCTAAATCCTCTCAACTCCTTTTGACCGTTGATTTGGATTTCCTCCAACGCGATCTTGACCGTCGATTCAAAATTTCTTTTTCTATATAACAATCCTTTCTCTTCACAAATTATGATCAGAATTTCAACTTACCTTATGCAACGAAGTGCTGTCAAGATCACCATTGAGAGAGCTTCATCATTTCTTCAAGAACAAGCATCAATCATTAAGCTTTTGCATACAAGCAATGGAGGCTTTATAGTGATACGAACAACCCAACATCATGAAAATACACTCCAACATGGGATGGTAATCTTTTCTTGTGTTGTTTGAATTCATTTTGTTAATCTTAGGATCTCATTTCATTCAAATAGCTTAGAATTGTTCAATTGATGAGTGATGGAATAGGTTAGATTAAGTGTTTTTGAATTAGATTTTCTGATTTCAGTCTTACACTTTGATCTTGATTTCATATCATTTTCCTGATGGATTCCTTCCCCCTCACACACACCTAATCCTAAGATTTTCCCACTTAATATTCACATTGCAAAGACAAATTGAAAATGATCAATGAAGCTCTGCAAAATGAAAGATGCATAGCCTAAATCTACACCAAATTTTTTTATATCTGATCATTGGCTTATGTTATGGACAAATTGATAATGAGCATCTTATTCCTACCACCATGGTACATTAGGTTATGTGTCTTTTTCTGCTCCTTGCTTTCACATTCAAATTTTGATTCAGATGTTCACAATATTTTGTATTTCCACTGATATGCCCAGCTATCTCTCATGCAATTTGTCTATTCTAAACTATTTGTTTGAAATACACCAATTTCTTTTCTTTATAATATGTAAACATGTATCTATGTATGTATGGATGTATATTTATATATGTATGTACATACATACATATGTGTATATATATATGTATATATATAAATTTATACACATCTGTATACCATTAAACATCCATACTATATACATATATGTATGCATTTATATACATACACATACACATATATATACATACATACAAATATATACATATTATAACACTTCACTAAAGATTATAAATTTTATACCATGATTTATAGTTGCTGATTTATTTTTCATGCTCTATTTCAAATATCAAAAAGCAAACCTTTTTCCCTTGGCAGGGACTCTAGCTCCTTCAGAGCTCTTATTTCTTCAAAGGAATAAGACGATCCTTCATCAAGGCGCCTGCCCTAGACTAATATCATAATACTCTTTTGTTCTGGGATTCTCATAAGTACTCATTTGTATCGGAAATGAAATGAAATATTTTAATAACATACACAAGATCAAAGCATTTAATGGGATCTAAGGTGAGCACAAGGGCCACAAGGACCATCAATAGAAAATATATTGTACAATAGTCAATATAAAGATATAATTTGAATTGTACATAGAAAATATATTATTTTTAGTTTAATATAAAGAAATTTAAAGTATGATGTATTAGATTGTTATATTTTTGTGTATAGAATATTATTTTGTAGATTACATTAATAATGATAAGAAATATATATATATATATATATATATATATATATATGGTGTTATTTGAAATATGCTTGTATACATATTTTTTATGATCAATTGAAGGAATGTTATATATATATATATATATATATATATATATATATATATATATGGTGTTATTTGAAATATGCTTGTATACATATTTTTTATGATCAATTGAAGGAATGTTCTATAGCAACTTTAATTTGGTTTGGAATAGGAAGGTAACGCCACATACACAACACACGAGGATGGCTACTTGTTTGACCATCTTAGATAGAAGGATTTCTACTTTGAAAAGATGTTTTGGTAAAGATCATATGGGTGAGGTTTGACAAGATTCACTACCTTGTTGATGATTCTATCAAAATAGTATAAACTTTCCTTCTATTTCTAAGGACAATCTAATCATAATAATGGAACATCAATGGACTTGATTTAAAGATGTGTTGTAGGTTTTAGATCTATTTGTTACTGTCTTTCAACATATCGATAACATATTGTGCTTCAAAGGGCCATCAAACAACTTGAGTAGATGGAAAATTTGAATTGTGTGTGATGCTATTGATCAATATTAGAGCCCATAAATGTGGAATTTCAAAGTCTTGATATTTTATGCAAGCAACTATAGTGGAATACCAAACAATTAATGTTAGTATTAAATGAAATTTCTAACCACCTCAAAGTTGATCCAACTTAGCACCTCTAATTATCTCCAAACCTTGAATGTTTACCAAGTTGTCATGAATACCCTTATGCTTCCCTTTGTTATACACTCTTGCAATTCTTTTTGGTATTTGATAGATGCAATTCCAAAACATTTCACAAACTCTTGTTGTTGGAAGGAATTATATTGCTTAAATAGTTCCTATCAATCCTCATTGCCTCTAATGATTCTTAAACTTTAGTACCATAATATAATGATCCAAAATTGGATTTTTTTTCCTATTAAATAGAGAAAGTCAAAGACTTCTACATAAAATAGTTCCATTTTATTTACAACCTCTAAAACTTCCTTCATAAGTCATTCTTACTAATTAGGGTCATTGAATTATAAATTTTAAGATGGTAAATATACAAACAAACATTTATGGCGTAAGGCCCAACCTTGCACGTGATTCTTGTAGTACCTTTCCCTATTGGCCCTAATATTACTAGCTAGTTGAATTTTTTTGGAAAAACTTGTTACTCTTGTCCTAATATACTTTTAACAACATCAACAGTTAAATGAACCCTATAGATAATCCTTTAGATTCAAAACTTAATATTATGATTTTTTTTTGTTAATAGGTTTTGCATAATTGTTACTTGATTCTCCTTTTACTGTGAAACCCATTATATTTTGTATAAATATCAAAGCATGGTTATATAATTTTATAATCGTTGAATGATATACATTTATAATTGAACTATGAGTTCTATTTGATGTGTGGTTTTGTCAAGTTATAAGAGAATTGTGCTAACCCTAGGAAAGTCATTGTGATGCTTATATACATAATTGAGTTAGATTGTGTTATGTTGAGCATGTGAATGTTAATCCTAATAGAAGAAAAAACTCTTAAGGTACAAATTTTTGTGTTATTATTGTTATCTTGGGACCCCAACCCAAGTACCTATGGGTAGGGCACTTGAGAAAAGGTGCAAAGAGTGCCTTAGGGTTTTGAAAGGAAAATTGTATTTAAGTTTTAAAAAATATAGTATTACTCCATTAACATAGATTTATTTGGAAAGAAGAGCTATGAGTATGCTTTTGGCTTTTATAACCTTTTTTAGTTAAAATATGTATTTATATTAATATTCTAAAAGGTACAAATGTACAAAATTTTATATTCTATTTCATAATCATTTGTAGGTGAGATTTTTATGTAATGTGATATATATTAAATAAAAGAAAAAATTTAATTCTCTTTTTTGTTTGTTATTAAAGAGTGTGTTGTATTTCAATCATTGTCATTAATGAGTGTTTGCTAATAATTTTTAAAATATATATCATTAATAATTATCACATGTAAACTTTGCATAACATACTTTATATAAGATCATATAGGTCTTTTGTGGCAACATGGGATGTGGTTGTGTGGACCTAACTTATAGATTACATTCTTCTTCAACTTGTCTAGAGACCTTAGGGAAACACCCCCCCAAGTTTAGTAAAGCTTGAAGAAAAAGCAGTGCTCGCCCTTAATCTTAGAGTAGTCAGCTTGTGACTACCTTAACTCTTAATTAAGTTATATTGTCATTATTATATTATTATTTAATTATTTAGGTTAATCTATGACTTATATGTGATTATCTAAGTCGGTCCGAGTTATATCCTAAGCATAAGTAGGGTATATATAAAGAGTTACTGAGTTTTATTTGATCATCAAATTGTGAATTGTGTTCTCATTGGAAATATTTGAAATTTTTCCCCCTTGAACAAATGGCTTGTTATTCTTAGTTACTATCAAGTACTTTCAACATATTTCATATTTTATTCTTCTCTTGTGCAAGTTGTTTCATTACAGGTGGTATCAAAGCATGATCTTAACACCTTGTAGGCAAGGCATTTTTTTCAATCTTGGAGGTCATTTTGTGAAGCGCATATCTTCTAAATTTTTTGAAAAAAATTGTTTATTTTTTCAAGTTTTTTCAAGGGAATATTAAAGCATTTTCAATCCAATTTTTGAGATATTGGAGAAGTATTAAGGGATTTATTATCGAATTAGAGTTTGTGCCAAATTTATTTGCAAAGCACGTGTCTCTCAGATTTGGGTAAATTTTTAATAATTCTTGGAGGGTATTTCAAGAATAAATTGAAGAGTTTCTAGTAAAAAAGTAAAATATTTGGAGTTGAATTAAGTTATTTATTGCATAATAGG
>VDFB02111713.1:0-15851 GCA_007258455.2 Sequoia sempervirens
TGTGAATAAAGTGTTTGATATCTTGCTAGGAAATCAACCACTTTCTCATCATTTTTTTGCTTACACGTGTCATTAAATCAACAAGGGTAATTTTGGGACCCATGTGAATATGGAAGTGGTTGTAAAAGGCATCAAAAAGTTCATTGAATGAACCAATTGAATTATTTGGTACAGAGGAGAACACTCTAAAGCAATATCCTTCAAGGACCTAGGAAACATGGAAAATAGGATCTCATTTCCCACTATATTTCTCAAATCGGGGAACTTCTATAACTTTCGATATTTTTACTCTCAATATCTCCAAGGATAGTGGATTGGTTTTGATGTTGTAATGATAGAAAAAGTACTCCCTAATATAGCCTAGATTTAGTGTTTTAATATGTCTAACATATTCACATTAGGTCTTGGGCCCTTGTGAACTAAATGAACTTAATTGGTATCTTATTTAGAGTGTTGAAAAGTGTTGTAACACACTTTCACACTTTTCTAGGGTTTTATTAAATAATTGCGCTTCTTTATGCTTTAACTAGCCTTATTTTACATCCACAAGCCTCATTTAATTCATATTTTTAAGGATAATCCCAACTTAAATCAACATCTAATCATAATTCAGGTGTTTTTAGGTTCTGTGGCCTAGATTTAGTGATCTAGGACTCATATGCCACCTTGGGATTATGAGTCCCACCTAGGGTTTTGGGTTCTGTTGACGTTCCTTTTGGCACAACAACATGCAACCAAAATATTGCTACTTTATTTCTCCTGAAAGAGAAAGACAACACATGGATGTCTTAGCCCCCAAGGTCTATGTAGTTGGTTCTCAACTGTGCTAATGTCCCTCAGTGGTCAATGTAATAGTAATGTTCAAGGGGCCTACTGGTGTGAGATTCTGGATTATTATGAGACCAAACATAAACTTAAAACCTATTCTAACCAGGTTTTTTAAAGAAATGTAAAAAGATAGATTAGGCCTTCGAGAGAGAAAAGAACGACACTTCATTCGAATTAACTAGACCCATCACCTTCCAAGGAATTCCTAACTAAAATTGCAGAACAAAATTAAATTGTGACTAACACACGGTTTCATTCATTCATAGTGTTGATTTCAACAATAGATTGCATATTACCATTCAAACAAAACATAAAACCAAAGTTCATTCCTTGAAAGCCTCCTAAATTAGATGATTAATTCAAGACAAACACCATTCTGGAAAACAACATGAAATAGATTAAGATCTGGTTGGTTCTACTGTCAATGAGACAAATAAGAAACATTTACAAATCTGGTACAATCACCAGTGTACAGAAAATCTGTGGCTCCAAATTGTTTCCATTTACACTAAGAAAACTGAAAGATACATTGGTCTTCTACTTAATCTAACTCCCAACTACCGGTTCTACTCTACCAGTTCTAAAGGTTCTCAATTCTAACCTAGAAGTTCCCCACAAGTTCTAACCTCTACAAAGAGGCAAGAATGCCTTATATACAAAATGCATCCAAAAGAATGCGCTGTCCCCTTGCAGTAGGGCTTACCAAAATAAAATCTTCTTGGTTGTAGGAAGGTCAGCTCTCAAGTCTTTTGAAGAAAGTTAGTTGTGCATTCAATGTGAATCCTCGTTGTCCATGATGATGAAAGATTTTTAGGAAAGATCTGTAGATCTTTTGCTATTACAACATTAACTCTTCTGTCTCCATGTCCATCTTTGAACTCTTTCTGAAATCAGTCTTGAATGCTCAAAATATCTCCATCAATACGGATCTACCTCCTTGCCAGTGGTCACTATAGCTATCCCTATGACTCACAGTTTCTTCTTTCCTTTAGCTTCCTTTCTATTCTAGATTTCTCTATACATTGACCATCCTCTGGAAGCACCATCGAGCCTCCTTACAAGTTTGAACACTGTTGCCTGAGCCACTCCAATGTCATCTATTCTCAGAAGGAATCCTTCTTGCTTGCATTCTGCTAGTCTTCTCCATAGGGGTGGTCAATTGATCAAACTGTCATAGGTTAGCCCTCCTAGCTCCTCCTGATTGGTTAGATATTCGCCACGCTAGATTCTCAGGTAGTCAAAAGTGATCCCCATTGAATCACATGTTGGTGAGACACTTATCGTGTCTCCCCGATGTGATTTTATCTTCTAATAGTTATCAACATAGTGCAGGCTAGTCGATGAGACCCTTCAGCGTGCTAGAGAAGTCACATCGAGATCATTTTATGTCAGGAAGACAATCCTACTTTAGGGAGACCTTACCCCGAACTCCTCTTCTCTTACCGAGCCCCTTCTTGCTTCGGTGTGACCTTCTTTCTGTGTGGTCCCCTATCTGTCAGCAAGACATTCTGTGGTCAAGGATACTTCTCGGCGAGCTATCCTTGGTTATACTGATGCCTCTGTCATTGGAAGATCCATCATTGTCAGCAAGACCTTCAGTGAACTCCTTTTCATTCTCGCTGAGCTTACCCTTGTTGACCTTCTTGTGCTAGCTTCTTTTTGTTTCGATGTGACTTTCGCTCTTTGGCAAGATACTATACCAAAAGGGGAATCCTTCGGCAAAACCCCCCAATTGTCAGGGAGACATCTCGCCGATCTCAAATTTCATATCAGTGAGACCCTCGAGCTTCGGCTAGACTTCTTGTTGATCTTTCCTTTTTCTTCCCGCCGCTTGATTCCATCGCCAAGACCTTCTCGGGTCACCGAGACTTCTTAGCGAGCTCAAGTTGCTACGCCGATGCTGCTTACTCTTCGGCAAGCTCCTTCATTTCACTGAGACTTCCCTCAGTCAGTGAGACTTTACACCAATCGAGGCCTCCTGTCGCTGAACTTTGGTGTCGCCAAGACCTTTTCTTGTGGTCATATCGATATGCCCCCCTTTTGTGCCTTGTCAGTGAGACCCGAAGACTTCACTAAGACATCTCCTCACTGCAAAGACCTCTTATCGAAAGGCATATCTTTCTCGGTGGTCGGTGAGACATGATGCCTTTGGCAAGACTTCTTGGTGAAGAGAAAACCTCCCGTCGAAGGCACATCCTTTTGCCGCCAGTCGGCGAGACATTGATATCTCACCGAGACCTTTTTTTGAAGGAAACTACTCATGCCAATGGGAAAATCCTAGTCACCAGGACGATGACCTTTGTCTTGCCAATAGATGCTTGCATATGAATTCCACTCGCTATGACATCTCTGGGGTCTTGCCGATTGGCAACACAGATGCACATCAATAGAATGCACTATTAGTCAGCAAGACATTGATAAGGTCTTGCCGACTTTCTTCTTAAAGGAAAATTATGACCAACTAGATTGAGAAATACATTCCAACTGAGCTCCCTTGGCAGATATCATCATGTGTGGTGATTTAATCCTGCAAAAGAAAGGTCTGCATTAGTACTCAAAGGAAAATAAAACAAAAAATATGTCATAATGAAATCCATTATTGCTTTTGATTATTTTATTGAATACTTAACAAGGAGGGAACCAACTTAGGCTAAGACATAACCAAAATTAAATAAGAACAAAAGACAAACATAGGCAAAAAATAGAAGAACCCCCAAGAGCAAAGCAAACAATAGAAGCAGAGAAATCAAAAGAGAAGGGGAACCCATTTTGTTCTAAATTAAAATGGGGTGGTTATGGAGGGAATAACAAATGGCGACTTGGTTGGGAAAATGGTTTAACCATTTTCAAGAATCTAAAGGATTCAGCTACCTAGAACTCCTGGTTCATGAACATCACAACTCCCGTTGGGTCAATTATAAGAAGCAAGGTTGAGCTAGGATCTGAAATGTAAATCAACATTAGCTACCCCTGAATCTATGTGTGTGCTTGATTGTGCATCACTCTCTAATAAAGTTTCCCTCATATTTTGGACAAGAACATGTAAGATTTGAACTACATGAGTTGATTTCCTTTAGCTCTCGTGCAATGATATCCTGGGCATTGCTCTGCTGCCAGTCAGGCATCCATAGCCTCGATGGAGATACCTCTAGTTTTCTCACAACATTGCTCTACTACTAGCCAGGTGTCGATAGCCCCGGTAGAGATACTAGAATCACCCATTCATATTGAATCCCTTCCTCTATAGGTAATTTTTCTCCTTTTTTTTTTCTTTTCCCATAGAGTTTCAGATATTCCATTTAGTTATTTTTTCAATATGTTAGGTGTTTAACATCTATTCTAGGTTGAAAACTACCATGGATCTGAAGACAACACTTAGAAAACCATATTTTTCATTCAAGTCTTACAACATTGCCATCCTAGGACAAATATACCATTCAAAGGGAGCTGATGAAGGTTATTTACTTTGCACCTTGTTTTCAAGATGTTCCACAACTCTTATTGGAAATGATCATGAAACACCGAATTTAGGACAAAATCACCCAATCAGAAAGCATGAAAATACCTAAACCATTCTTCTCCTAATGACCAAATTATGCTTCAAATAATAGCCACCATTCTAAGATGGAAAGAAATAGAGAAACCCCAAAGGACAAAACAAAACAGAAACAAAAAGAATAAAGGAAACAAAAGATAGAAAGAAAAGGAAGAAAAAGCAAAGAATAGTAGAGCTATTTACAAACAGAAAAAAAAACTATCTACAAACAAAAAAAAAAGAACAAAAAAAGGGAAAAGACAAAACAAAGGAAAAGTAACTAAACCAAAAAATAACACTAACCTATCCTAATCCTAAACTAACTCCAAAGCCAAACTTTGCAAACACAAGACTATAAAAATTTGTATAGTGACTTGATTGATTCTTTCATTATGTGCAACAATCTTAATTTACTAGGCACAGTTCTAAACCTAGAAAATTTATCTTTATAATCAGAAATATGAAGTTTATAGGAAATAAGTTCATTCTAAGGGCATAAAGCTTGAAATATTATCAGTTGTGTGTTCTTAGTTTTGTCATGATTTACCCACAAACATGTACTATCCCCAACACCATAATCAAAATGAAAATTATTAAAACATAGAGAATAATGAAAGGACACCACTCAATTTTGAAGATTTCTAGTTGCTAAAGTAGACTTTTGATGTATGATCTCCTCTTCACAAGGTCTCAGATCATTGAACCCCAATGAATCAAGGTTCATCTTGCAGTTAGGATGTTCACTCACTAGCATCTCTATATTCATCTCAAGCACATAGTCAATTTTTTTCTGAATTTCTTGAGATGAAGTCTCACTTTGAACATTCTCTTGAAACATGTCACCCCCAAGGGTTTGAGAATCTTCTTCTAGCTTATCACTTTTGATGTTAGGGGTATTAGCACATGGTGAACAAGGATTTCCTTCAAACTCATTTGAACTCACAGAGTCAAAGTCAAGAAAGCACTTTCTCAATTCAAATTCCTGCACCTCATCAACAAGGACATGCCACTTAGAATAAAATTCATCAGTGTTAAGAACATTGATTAGTGGATACTAAGCAATGACTTTCTTCCAACAACACATTTGAGCAATCAGAATCAAAATAAAAAATATACTCCCTTGTCTCATTCTCTTCACTATGTTGAAGAGATTCAACTTCTAAGATAACCTCTTGGTTACTTTCTTGGCATTCCTATGCTTCATCCAAATGTACTCCGTCATGCAATTCTTGAGGGAACAATTGATTGATCTGCCCATCTTGAATTTCTTCCCTTAAAATTTCATGCTGGCATTTAAGTCCTTGTCTTTGACTACCAGGTTCATTAGCAATCTCATCTTGAGGCACGTTATCTGTTCCAATCCATCCACTACTTAAATCAATTGAGTCATCTTCTTGCATTAACCCATCAAAGTGTGTTTCTTCCTCATTCACCATCATGAAAGAATCTATGAATGCATCGATGAATCCATTCTCCACTTCTATCAGGTCTACACTAGGTAGAGGAGTTTCATCAGTTGTTGAATCCACCTCACTACAAAGATCAAGGTCATCAAAAGATAGGGAAGAATTAAATCTCCTCACACGGTCAGTCTCATCATTTTGGATGAACTGATTACCATTTTCATGCGTGCTAGTTGTCTCATCTCCTTCGTTGTGGTGCAATGAACTATGCTTTGGAAGATGACTAAAAAGAGATGATATGGTTATAACTTCCTTATCGTGTGAAGTACTCAACTCTATGATTGGATTTTGCAGGGATGAGTTCTCCCAGTGGTCTTGTGTGTGATTGACCTGATGTGGGGTGTTGGGGAATGCCGTGCTTGGAACCTTAGGAAGGTTGTAGCTGCTTGATGAGAATGGTTGCACCTAGGTAGGGATGGTGGCTGAAGTTGAATAAGGCTACAGACAATGGCAGTTTGCAAGCACAAGAGGACTATAACCCCGAGTTTGGCTATCTGAATTTCTAGTGTCACATCCAAATTGTGCCAATAAGAGATCTTTTTTCAATGTACCATGCAAGGATGTAGCCTCACCAGAACCTCTGACTTTGGTTGCAAATGAGAGGTTTAAACCCCAATAATAATGTTCTATCAGTACATGATCATCCACAACCAAACCTAAATCTTGAACCCTTTGATACATGAACAAAAATATGTGATTAAATTGATAAATGAGTTCTAATGGTATCCTTTTTGTAGTTGCAAATTCATGTAAGGGGTGTAGTGCATGAGGATCAAACTGATGTAAAAATAAGAATTCCAGTTCTGTCCATGAATAAATAGATTCTAGTTGGAGATTATCATACCATTGCCTGGCTGTACCTTGAAGTGTTCTGAGGAACAATTGATAGACGACATCCTCTTGCTGAACCTGGACAAAAGTAAGTGCATGCCTGCAAGTTTTGAAATGTTCATAAGTGTTTTTCCCATTGTTAGGGAAAAATAATTGAAGCCGATCATACAGGTGACTAGGGATTTCATGGACAAATCCTGGTATATACAAAGGTCTACCCATTAGAGCTGGGTTTTCGAAGACCTAACCCAATCCAACTCACAACAATCCAAAATTTACTCAAGGGGCCCTCCTTCTAGTGCCAATTCCTATTGATGTTCCTTTTGGCACAACAACATGCAAACATAATATTGCTACTCTGTTTCTCTTGAAAGAGAAAGACAACACGTGGATGTCTTAGCCCCCAAGGTCTATGTAGTTGGTTCTAAACTATGCTAATGTTCCTCAGTGGTCAATGTCACAATAATGTTCAAGGGTCCTACTGGCGTGAGCTTCTGGATTATTATGAGACCAAACATAAACTTAAAACCTATTCTAACCAGGTTTTTTAAAGAAACGTAAAAAGATAGATCAGGGATTTGAGAGAGAAAAGAATGACACTTCATCAGAATTAACTAGACCTATCACCTTCCAAGGAATTCCTAACTAAAACTGTAGAACAAAATTAACTTGTGACTAATACATAGTTTCATTCATTCATAGTGCTGATTTCAACAGCAGATTGCATATTACCATTCAAACAAAACATAAAACCAAACTTCATTTCTTGAAAGCCTCCTAAATCAGATGATTAATTCAAAACAAACACCATTCTGGAAAACAACATGAAGTAGATTAAGATGTGGTTGCTTCTACTGTCAATGAGACAGATAAGCAACATTTACAAATCTGGTACAATCACCAGTGTAGAGAAAATCTGTGGTTCCAAATTGTTTCCATTTACACTAAGAAAATTGAAAGATACATTGATCTTGTACTTAATCTAACTCCCAACTACTGGTTCTAAAGGTTCTCAATTCTACTCTAGAAGTTCCCTACAAGTTCTAACCTCTACAAAGATGCAAGAATGCCTTATATACAGAATGCATCCAAAAGAATGCACAGTCCCTTATAGTAGGGCTTACAAAAAAAAAATATCTTCTTGGTTGTAGGAAGGTCGACTCTCAAGTATTTTGAAGAAAGTCGGGTGTGCATTCAATGTGAATCCTTGTTGTCCATGTTGATGAAAGATTTCTAGGAAAGATTTGTAGATATTTTTCTAGTACAACATTAACTCTTCTATCTCCGTGTCCATCTTTGAACTCTTTCTGAAATCAGTCTTGAATGCTCAGAATATCTCCATCAATACTGATCTACCTCCTTGCCACTGGTCACTACAGCTATCCCTATGAGTCACAGTTTCTTCTTTCCTTCGGCTTCCTTTCTGTTTTGGACTTCTCTGTAAGTTGACCACCCTCTGGAAACACCATCGGGCTTCCTTGTAGATTTGAACACTATTGCATGAGCCAATCCACCATCGTCTATTCTCAGAAGGAATCCTTCTTGCTTGCATTCTTCTAGTCTTCTCCACAGGGGCGGTGAATTGATCAAACTGTCGCAGGTCAGCCCGCCTAGCTCCTCCTGATTGGTTAGACATTTGCCACACTAGATTCCCAGGCAGTCAAAAGTGATCCCCATTGAATCGCATGTCGGTGAGACACTTATCGTGTCTCCCCGATGTGATTTTGTCTTCTAATAGTTATCGACATAGCACAGACCAGTCAATGAGACCCTTCAGCGAGATACAAAAGTCACATCGAGCTCATTTTATGTTGGGAAGACAATCCTGCTTTGGGGAGACCTTACCTCAAACTCCTCTTCTCTTATTGAACCCCTTCTTGCTTTAGTGTGACCTTTCTGCATGGTCCCCTTTCTATCGACAAGACATTCTATGGTCAGGGAGACTTCTTGGTGAGCTATCCTTGGTTATACCGATGCCTCCGTCGCTGGAAGATCCATCATTGTCGACAAGACCTTCAGTGAACTCCTTTTCATTCTCACCGAGCTTACCCTTGTTAACCTTCTTGTGCTAGCTTCTTTTTGTTTTGGCGTGACTTTTGCTCTTCGGCAAGACACTATACCGAAAGGGGAATCCTTTGGCAAAACCCCCCAAATGTCGGGGAGATATCTCCCCAATTCAAATCCGTCTCCCCGATCTCAAATTTCATATCGACAAGACCCTCGAGCTTCAGCCAGACTTCTTGTCGATCTTTCCTTTTTCTCCTTGCCCGCTTGATTCCATCGCCAAGACCTTCCTGGGTCGCCGAGACTTCTTAGCGATATCAAATTGCTACGCCAATGCCGCTTACTCTTGGGCAGGCTCCTTCATTTTGCTGAGACTTCCCTCGGTCGGTGAGACTTTACACCGACTAAGGCCTCCTTTCACCGAACTCTGGTGTTGCCAAGACCTTTTCTTGTGGTCATACTAATATGCCCCCCTTTTGTTCCTTGTTAGTGAGACCCGAAGACTTCGCCAAGACATCTCCTCGCCACAAAGACCTCTCACTAAAAGGCATATATTTCTCGGTGGTCGGTGAGACATGAAGCCTTTGGTAAGACTTCTTAGTGAAGAGAAAACCTCCCGCCGAAGGCACATCCTTTTGCTGCCAGTCAGCGAGACATTGATATCTCATCGAGACCTTTTCCGAAGGAAACTACTCATGCCGATGGGAAACTCCTAGTCACCGGGACGATGACCTTTGTCTTGCCGATAGATGCTGCATATGAATTACACTCGCTGTGACATCTCTAGGGTCTTGCCGATAGGCAACACAGACGCATATTGACAAAATGCACTAGTAGTCGGCAAGACATTGATAAGGTCTTGCTGACTTTCTTCTTAAAGGAAAATTATGACCAACTGGATTGAGAAATACATTCTAATTGAGCTCCCTTGACAGATATTGTGATGTGTGGCGATTTAATCCTGCAAAAGAAAGGTCTGTATTAGTACTCAGAGGAAAATAAAACACAAAATATGTCATAATGAAATCCATTATTGCTTGTGATTATTTTACTGAATACTTAACAAGGAGGGAACCAACTTAGGCTAAGACATAACCAAAATTAAATCAGAACAAAAGACAAACATAGGCAAAAAACAAAAGAACCCCCAAGAGAAAAGCAAACAATAGAAGCAGAGAAACCAAAAGAGAAGGGGGACCCATTTTATTCCAAATCAAAATGGGGTGGTTATGTAGGGCATAACAAATGGTGACTCGGTTGGGAAAATGGTTTAACCATTTTCAAGAATCTGAAGGATTCAGCTACCTAGAACTCCTGGTTCATGAACATCACAACTCCAGTTGGGTCAGTTATCAGAAGCAAGGTTGAGATAGGATCTTAAATGTAAATCAACAAAGGCTACCCCTAAATCTATGTGTGTTCTTGATTGTGCATCACTCTCTCATGAAGTTTTCCTCATCTTTTGGATAAAAACGTGTAAGATATGAACTACATGAGTTGATTTCCTTTAGCTCTCGTGCAATGATATTTTGGGCATTGCTCCACTACCAGTCAGGCGTCCATAGCCCCGACAGAGATATCTCTAGGTTTCTCACAACATTGCTCTACTACCAGCCAGGCATCCATAGCCCCATTAGAGATACTAGAATCACACATTCATATTGAATCCCTTCCTATATAGGAAATTTTTCTCTCTTTTTTTGTTTTTTCATAGAGTTTCAAATATTCCATTTAGTTCTTTTTTCAATATGTCAGATGTTTAACATCCATTCTGGGTTGAAAACTACCATGGATCTCAAGACAACACTTGGAAAATCCTATTTTTCACTCAAGTCTTACAACATTGCCATCCTAGGACAAATATACCATTACAAGAGGAGATGATCTTATTGATTTGTGATAGATTCAGAGGGAGCTAATGAAGGTTATTTACTTTGCACTTGTTTTCAAGACGTTATACAACTCTTATTGGCAATGGGCATGAAACACTGAATTTAGGACAAAATCACCCAATCATAAAGCATGGAAATACCTAAACCATTCTTCTCCTAATGACCAAAGTATGCTTCAGATAACAACCACCATTCTAAGATGGAAAGAAACAGAGAAACCCCAAAGGACAAAACAAAATAGAAACAAAAAGAATAAAGGAAACAAAAGACAAAAAGAAAAGGAAGAACAAGCCAAGAAAAGTAGAGCTATTTACAAAAAAAAGAAAAATATTTGCAAACAAAAAAACAAACTATCTACAAACAAAAACAAAAAGAATAGAAAAAGGAAAAAGAAAAAACAAAGGAAAAGTAACAAAACCAAAAACTAACACTAACCTATCCTAATCCTAAACTAACTCCAAAGCCAAACTTTGCAAACACAAATTGTAAAAATTTGTACACTGACTTGACTAATTTTTTCATTATGTGCAACAATCTTAATTTACTAGGCACAGTTCTAAACCTAGAAAATTTATTTTTATACTCAGAAATATGAAGTTTATAGGCAATAAGTTCATTCTAAGGGTATAAAGCTTGAAATATTATCAGCTATGGGTTCTTAGTTTTGTCATGATTTACCCACAAACATGTTTTACTATCCCCAACACCATAATCAAACTGAAAATTATTAAAACACAGAGGATAATGAAAGGACACCGCCTGATTTTGAAGATTTCTAGTTGCTAAAGTAGACTTGTGATGTATGATCTCCTCTTCACGAGGTCTCAACTCATTGAACCCCACTGAATCAAGGTTCATCTTGTAGTTAGGATGTTCACTTACCAGCATCTCTGTATTAATCTCGGGCACATAGTCAAAATTTTACTGAATTTCTTGAGATGAAGTCTCACTTTGAACATTCTCTTGAAACATGTCACCCCCAAGGGTTTGAGAATCTGCTTCCAACTTATCAATTTTGATGTTAGGGGTATTGGCACATGGTGAACAAGGATTTCCTTCAAACTCATTTGAACTCATAGATTCAAAGTTAGGAAAGAAATTTCTTAATTCAAATTCCTGCACCTCATCAACAAGGACATGCCAATTAGCATCAAATTCATCACTGTTAAGAACAAATTGATTAGTGGATACTAAGCAAGGACTTTCTTCCAACAACACATTTGAACAATCAGAATCAAAATCAAGAAAAAAATCCCTTGTCTCATTCTCTTCGTTATGTTGAAGAGATTCAACTTCTAAGATAACCTCTTGGTTGCTTTCTTGGAATTCTTGTGCTTCATCCAAATGTACTCCATCATGAAGTTTTTCAGGGAACAATTGACTGATCTGCACATCTACTTGAATTTCTTCACTTAAAATTTCATGCTGGCATTTAAGTCCTTGTCTTTGACCACCAGGTTCATTGGCAATCTCATTTTGAGGCACGTTATTTGTTCAAATCCATCCACTACTTAAATTAGCTAAGTCATCTTCTTGCATTAACCCATCAAAGTGTGTTTCTTCCTCATTCACCATCATGAAAGCATCTATGAATGCATCGATGAATCCATTCTCCACTTCTATCAAGTCTGCACTAGGTAGAGGAGTTTCATCAATTGTTGAATCCACCTCACTACAAGGATCAAGGTCACCAAAAGATAGGGAAGAATTAAATCTCCTCACATGGTCACTCTCATCATTTTGGATGAACCGATTACCATTTTCATGCGTGCTAGTTGTCTCATCTTCTTCTTTGTGGTGCAATGAACTATGCTTTGGAAGATGACTAAAAAGAGATGATATGGTTATAACTTCCTTATCGTGTGAAGTACTCAACTCTATGATTGGATTTTGTAGGGATGAGTTCTCCCAGTGGTCTTGTGTGTGATTGACCTGATGTGGGGTGTTGGGGAATGCAATGCTTGGAACCTTAGGAAGGTTGTAGCTGCTTGATGAGAATGGTTGCACCTGGGTAGGGATGGTGTGTGAAGTGGCATAAGGCTGCAGACAATGGCAGTTTGCAAGCACAAGAGGACTATAACCCTGAGTTTGGCTATATGAATTTCTAGTGTCACATCCAAATTGTGCCAATAAGAGAGATTTTTTCAATGTATCTTGCAAGGATGTAGCCTCACCACAACCTCTAACTTTGGTTGCAAATGAGAGGTTTAAACCCCAATAATAATGTTCTATCAGTACATGATCATCCACAACCAAACCTAAAGCTTGAACCCTTTGATACATGAACAAAAATATATGATTAAATTGATAAATGAGTTCTAATGGTATCCTTTTTGTAGTTGCAAATTCATGTAAGGGGTGTAGTGCATGAGGATCAAATTGATGTAAAAATAAGATTTCCAATTTTCTCCATGAATAAATAGATTCTGGTTGCAGATTATCATACCATTGCCTAGCTGTACCTTGAAGTGTTCTGAGGAACAATTGACAGATGACATCCTCATGCTGAACCTGGACAAAAGTAAGTGCACGCCTACAAGTTTTGACATGTTGAAAAACATTTTTCCCATTGTTATGGAAAAATAATGGAAGCTGATCATACAGGTGACTAGGGATTTCATGGAAAAATCCTGGTATATACAAAGGGCTACCCATTAGAGCTGGGTTTTCCAAGACCTGACCCAATCCAACTCACAACAATCCAAAATTTTCTCAAGGGGCCCTCCTAGCGCCGGTTCCTTTTGACGTTCCTTTTGGCATATCAACATGCAAACAAAATATTGCTACTCTGTTTCTCCTGAAAGAGAAAGACAACACATGGATGTCTTAGCCCCCAAGGTCTATGTAGTTGGTTCTCAACTATGCTGAGGTCCCTCAGTGGTCAATGAAATTGTAATGTTCAAGGGTCTTGCTAGTGTGAGCTTCTAGATTATTATGAGATCAAACATAAACTTAAAACCTATTCTAACCAGGTTTTTTAAAGAAACATAAAAAGATAGATTAGGGATTTGAGAGAGAAAAGAATGACACTTCATCTGAATTAACCAGACCCATCACCTTCCAAGGAATTCCTAACTAAAACTACATAACAAAATTAACTTTGGACTAACACATGGTTTCATTCATTCATAGTGCTTATTTTTATAGCAAATTGCATATTACCATTCAAACAAAACATAAAACCAAACTTCATTTCTTGAAAGCCTCCTAAATCAGATGATTAATTCAAGACAAACACCATTCTGGAAACCAACATGAAGTAGATTAAGATTTGGTTGCTTCTACTATCAATAAAACAGATAAGCAACATTTACAAATCTGGTACAATCACCAGTGTACAAAAATTCTATGGCTCTGTGTCCATCTTTGAAATCTTTCTAAAATTAGTCTTGAATGCTCAGAATATCTCCATCAATATTGATCTACCTCCTTGCCAGTGGTCACTACAACTGTCCCTTTGAATGACATTTTCTTCTTTCCTTCGACTTCCTTTCTATTCTGGACTTCTCTGTACATTGACCGTCCTCTAGAAGCACAATCAGGCCTCCTTGCAGATCTGAACACCGTCACCCAAGCCAATCCACCATCATCTATTCTTAGAAGGAATCCTTCTTGCTTGCATTCTACTAGTCTTCTCCATAGGGGCGGTCAATTGATCAAACTGTCACAAGTCAATCCTCCTAGCTCCTCCTAATTGGTTAGACATTCTCCACACCAGATTCCTGGGCAGTCAAAAGTGATCCCCATTGAATTACATGTCAGTGAGACACTTATCGTGTCTCCTTGATGCAATTTTGTCTTCTAACAGTTATGTGCATAGTGCAGACCAGTCGATGAGACCCTTTAGCGAGCTACAGAAGTCACATTGAGCTCATTTTATGTCAAAAAGATAATCCCACTTTGAGGAGACCTTACCCAAAACTCCTCTTCTCTTACCGAGCCCCTTCTTGCTTCGGTGTGACCTTTCTGTGTGGTCCCCTTTCGATCAACAAGACATTCCGTGGTCGGGGAGACTTCTTGGCAAGCTATCCTTGTTTATACCGAGGTATCCTAGTCGTCGGGATGATGACCTTTGTCCTTTCGATAGATGCCTGCATATAAATTCCACTCACTGTGACATATCTGGGGTCTTGCCAATAGGCAACACAAACGCATATCAACAAAATGCACTAGTAGTCAGTAAGACATTGATAAGGTCTTGCCGACTTTCTTCTTAAAGAAAAATTATGGCCAACTAGATTGAGAAATACATTCGAACTAAGATCCCTTAGCAGATATCATCATGTGTGGTGATTTAATGCTGCAAAAGAAAGGTCTGCATTAGTACTCAGAGGAAAATAAAACACAAAATATGTCATAATGAAATCCATTATTGCTTGTGATTATTTTACTGAATACTTAATGTTGACGCCAAAAATTGACGAGGTAACAGTGCCTTATGGGAAACTCAGTTCAAGGGGGACCCCTTTGCGCCAAACTGAGTAACCTCCGGGTTTTTAAAGAAGCCAACTTCTTCTGTAATAGTTTTTGTAAAGGGAAAAGGAAATAGATATAATGAAGCAAAATCTAATCTAAGGCGATGCACCAAAATTTGCTGATGGGCATGATAAATCATAGACTTAAGGGCCTGAATGGTGTTGTCACGTTCCAAAACATCAGAAACTTAAAGCTATAGCATAAACATTTCATTTATTGACATAAAATAATATCGCATACATCCTTACTACTAAGAAGAGTCATTTAGACATGATTTAGATAAGCAAGTTTGTATTCAATACATAGAAGTCTGGTCAAATGAAATGCTTGAGACAATAAAAGGCATAGTTCACAGTTTGATTAAAACATGAAAAACAGAAAGGCTAAACAGTGGGCACAGTCTGAAAGTTTCTTGCAAATAAACATGTAAAAGAGGCCTGGTATCTCTTGCTAAAACCAGTATCCTTTTTCTTGAACTTTTGGATCCCTTGAATTTTTTTTTTGGACTCCTATCCTCGGATGAGAGCATATATAGCCAGAGAGCAAAATCCCGCCGCTTGGAGATCCGTAATAGAAAAGATTCCACAATCTCCCATAATGATGCCCGAATTAGAATATTCCTAATGCCGTTACAACAACAACCAGTTAGAATACAACATCCGGTCGATTAGTTGCAGGCGTGCCCTTTGTAATGATGGCAATGGTCTTAGCCGTATCTATGGTGACTAGTGTCATTCACCGTCCTGAAATGAAGAGTAGCATCCAATAACCTAAACTCACCAGCCAGCCTATCACCCTCCTCAAAGATCAATGTAAGGCACG
>VDFB02111714.1:0-43011 GCA_007258455.2 Sequoia sempervirens
AAATCAAGAAAATATCCTCTAACAAACTCACGGATATTTTCTTCTAACAATTATTAAGAATTTATTTTATTTTATTGAATTTAAGAATTCAAAATTAATTTCATTTTTATTTTAATACATATTTAAAATTTCATTTCACAGATAAGCATTTAAAGAATATTTAATCTATTCACTCAATAATAGGAAATTTAACCAATTAATTAATTAATTTAATAAAATAACTTTAACCGCAATGATTAAATTATCTTAACAAATAAACTAATTTAATTAATTAAATAAAATAAGAAACCTTTATCTACAATATTTAAATTTAATTAAATAAGCACTATATTATAAAGAACATTAATCTAACATTAAATTCACAAAATAAACCTTTCATAACTAATAATCAAGATAGACACAGACGAGACAACCAAACATACCAGACCTAAACTGACGACATACTGTGACTAGGTTTGAGACTAGACTAGGATAAACCTCGTTACTATCTCCCAATCAACATTACCATTGAGCCTAGACACGCTCAAACCTGTGAAACTAGGTGGAGTCGGTGTCATGTACCTGCAATCCTACAATCAGACATATAACATACATGTATATAATCCATGATTCAAACACACCGTGAAGAGAAAATTGCGGAAATCACAGGGCACTTGCAAGCGAGTGATGCAACTCCGTTCTCCTCACCAATACAATATCACATCAAACTAACAAAATAAATATCAATTAATCTACCATAAGCATATATATAGCAATAACATCTGAAGTAAACATCTATGCTAACATAAAGCATGTCAGAAATAATCACCACCAAACAGTGTATCATCACATCACAAAATAAATCCACCATCGCTCTAATGTCAACGATCAATACATCAAAACAAAGTACCATGGACTATCAAAGTGAAAACATACTGTCAGAAAACATAAGCAAAATAGAGGGGTACTACAATACTAGTCTATATTATTACTAAGAAATAGTTAAAAAGGCAATAATTTGGGTGAGGAAAAAATTAAATTCCTATCAAAATGTGCAGGTATAACATAGAATAATACATCTATAACTAGAAACTACTAGGTATGAAATTAGGGACCACCCCTTTATTATATCATTCATTACTATTTGATGAGGAACTGGTCCCATTACAATTAGTTTTGAGTTCTTGGATAATAGTATCAAAATATTGCTTTTGATATGAATGTTTATAAATGATTAGGGACATATTTTATATTCATGTATTTTGATTCTAAGAATATGGGTGTGTGCATACTCTTAGTACCCTCTCGAGGTTTCTATATGTGAGAAAAAATTGCATAAAAATTTAACACTAATGTTGTAGTTGCATCAATTCTAGGGTTATCTGATCAAATTAATATTAAACTCATATGGTGACATTAGAATTGCTTGAAGTTTATTTGGTGGCACAAATTTGGGATAAAATAAATATAGATTGTTCTTAATACTAATGTTGTCTAGTGTAGCAAGAGTAGTATTTACTAAAAATAATTATGATGTACAAGAATTAAGTTGAGAAACCTAATGTGTTCTAGCTCTAAGATGAACTATGTTCAGCTTCCTATTTATACTCTAGAATAATAATAGTATATGCAAAAATGTGTAACAAGGTGCGTTGTTATCTAGCACACCACTAGTGTAGAAGTTTTTGCACCTACAACCTTGTTGTAGAGAGAAGGTGATACTTCTCAAACTATCTAGGTCCATCCACCCATAATGTTTTTTGAATGAAATGCATACCTTTGCACAAGAATGTTTGATAACCAAAAAATGAATTGCATATGGTTCCTCTTCCCATATAGACCAAAAGGATGAATATCCAAACACTTTTTAATTGTATGACTTATGTGTTTGCACTAGCTATATTTAGCTAAAATGTGTCTTATGTGTTACTATTAAGAATGCCTTCACCTATCACCACTGATATAGTCATTGTATATGCAATGACATAATTATGAATTACTATGTAAGATTACTTCTACATGTGATGCTCAAAAACTCTTGCTCTTGTTATATACATTCATATCTTCATAAACAATATAATAGAATTTTTAATAATAAAAACTATTAAAAAAATATAATAGAAACTAAAAATTTTAGATAATAACAATTCACACATACACATATATACCATCGCAAAAAAACTCTTGACCCACTATAAATATTTGAAATTACTAGGGGAGAGAGGCCCAAAGTAGGGCGGGAGCCTATACTAGGGACGGAAGTAGTCCCATGCGGGCCCCACACTAGACCACCTTAATATGCAATTGTAAAACATTTTTCACTCACAAAGTCAATAAGGGTACTCGAATTGTTGTACCACCAAAATTGTATTATAATCAGTTTTTATTTGTCCTCAACACAAACAATGGATCACAACCTTACATGTTAGTGAATATTCAAAGCACATCTGACACCACAAACATACAAGCCATATCGATTGTTACTGGACCATAGCTTTAAAACTTGCACCCAAAATATGAAATTAGTATAACCCATGCTCCCCTATAATATCAATACTTGCATTAGATCACAACCGATATTTTAATACATGTACGTCGTGGGGAACAACTAGGAGCCAAAAATGTCCCATCACCAAATCCAATTGAACCCACCCCCTATCCCACTATGCCATCAATACAACACTGAAAGGAAAATAAATCATTCATAACTGCCCCATCGGTCAAAATCCATTCACATGGAAATTGGTGCATTCTCCTCTTTTGCCATCTACAACCACCAAAAAAATTGTAATAAGGCCACCAAAATTTCTTGAGCAACAAACAAACACTACACGCCATAAATACATACAAACTATGCAATTGAAGGCACCCAAACATATTTTCAAATTTGAAAATGGAGGACCGAAATTAAAGACTCCATACCAAATAGCATTGAACATATAAAGAGATTTTCAAATTCAAAAATGCATTTCTATTTACCATGTCTCACTTTCATATTCAATGCTACATTTTCATGGAGGCAAATGAACAAAGAGGAGAAGAAGAAGAAGCACCAACAACATGCTATCAACATATAGGTACTCTACACAAACATGTTGTTTATGCCTATGAATGCCAATCTGATCAATGCTATGCAAATGTTTTTCACAATACTGTAAATACCTTTTCTTTTTCATATAAATTCTTTATGTCCCAACGACAATATGTTGTATGCGATGTTAATGTTTCTCACAAAAACATGTAACTCAACATCTAGGGTTTCAACTTACACTGTTTGTGAATGTCCAGTCAGTTTTGTTCATGTTCTAGGTTCTTTTTACATTCTTTATGCCTCCCAATATAGATCTATTCTATTCACTATAAAATTCTTGTGACCCAAAAAACTATAACTCAATATCTGGGGTTTCAACTTACATTGTTTATGTATGTGAAGTCATTTGAGTTCATTTGTTGGAGTTTTCTTATATGCTCTATATGTCTGCTAATATAGATCAGTTCTATGCACCATAATTGTTTATCGAGCACCAGTCTATAACAATTATATCTGGGGTTTAAACTTTCTCTATTTATGAATGTCAAGTCATTTCAGTTAAATTCCTAGGTATGTTATGTTCTATATGCCTGGGTATATAAATCAGTTATATGCACTGTAAATGTTTCTCACCCACTACCCTCTGACTCAATATTCGGGGTTTCAACTTACACTATTTATGGATGTCAATGCATTTCAGTTCCTTATAATGTGATTGTTAAAACCTATGTGATTGTTGCACAAGACCAAGTCATTTTTTTGAATGGAAATGTGATTGTTGCAACCTATTATTTCTAACTCATTATCTGGGGTTTTGACTTATATACTGTTTATGATTTTTTATGAATGTTCAATTTCAATGTTTTCATATATCATCTATATGCCTAGGAATGCCAATATGTTCTATGTTGTCTAAATTTTTCTCACACAAACTTGTAACTCAATATCACGGGTTTTCAAACTGTTGATGAATGACAATGAATTCCAGTTATCTACATTATTAATTCCAATCGGTTGTATGGCATAACACCAACTCCTTTCATTTCAATCCAAAAGGTTCTAAATGAGTGCAATTCAAACATAGTATGAACACATAAAACATCAATAGTTACCAAATTTACCATTATAAACTATCAGCTAACATAATAAAGAAAAAAAAAAGTTCTTGCATCACTTTGTCTTTAAGGGTGTTCAATGGTGGTTCTTATCATTGTTTGAAACATGTCTAAATAATGTGTGTAGGTGCAATATAAAGTTGATATGAGGTCCACGCCAATGAAGAAGAGAGCCACAACAAGGTGGCATGCACGTAAAAGAGGGGTTACATTCCCCCCTAAAGAAGAACAAAATGATGAAGTAGAGACAGTTGTGGTAGTTACTGCTCCATCAGGTAGGCGGACAACAACATCTTGACATTGGGATTTGACAATGAATGAAATAGTTAATCAACAAACAAATAGCATGGTGGACAACCAATGTGAGGAACATATAACAACGACCTAAGTCTTCCCTCAGCCCCTACCCCACTATCTTGGTTGGCAGATGGATCTATGAATATGGGTAATGATAGTCTAAGTCTTCCATCAGCCCCTACCCAACCATCTTGGTTGGTAGAGGGAGCTACTGATGTGGGAAATGACAGTTTAAGTCTTCCCTCAGCCCCTACCCAACCATCTTGGTTGGTGGATGGAGCCAATAAATTGGGTATTGTCTTGCAGTGGGAAGAAGATCAAAGAACTTATTCATTACCATCTCCACCTACCACATTTTCCATACCACAATTGCTAGATTACTATGGAGATTTGAGCAAGGAAAGAGAGCAGAAGGAGGATGAAGAGATAGCTAAAAAGAAACGAGATAGGAAGGAGAGACATTAGAAGAAGGAGCAAGAGATAGTTCAAATGATACAAGATAGGAAGGAAAGAGAGCAAAAGAGGGACCGAGACAGAGTTCAAAATAAACAAGATAGGAAGGAAAGGCAACAAAAGATGGAGTAATAGAGGGATCAAAAGAAACAAGATAGGAACCTGAAAGAGAAATCAACTGGGCCCATAGGTCATTGTAGCAAGAAAGACATATAAGTAGTCTTACAAACCTGTTAGCAGAAAACCATGCCTTGTTTTGGGAAATATTGAACATATACATCCCTCTATTTGCAATTGTTGATGTCAATTCAAGTCTCAACCCAAAAGTTGGAAATAGTTGTTCAACACTGTTGCATGTAATTTGCAGTCAATTTACAAATGCAAATGCAAATCATGTGACGAAACCTCAAAATGCAAAAGCAAGAGACGAGAACACATCTCTAGATTTTTATCTTGGCATGCTTGATTCATGTTGGGAGGGACCATCCCTACAACTATATGAATGATTGGCTACTTTTTTGTTGTGTATTCTAAGATGCAATATATAGTTCAATTGTTGGCTATTTACTTTTATTGTTTGAGACTATAATACCCTGATATTAACCACATAAATTTTCCCACCATGTCACCCTGCCACTTGTGCATCGGGCCTAATATTTTTGTTTAACAAAATTGAGCACCCTATCGCCTATCATGCACCGTTTACTCCGACCTATTCAAAATGGGCCAATTTTTCTCTCCACCCCAAAGTGGAGCCCATCCACCTCCTTAATCAATGAACAAATATATGTGCATTGAATTGGACAGATGTGTGGCCTCGACAGCCTCGCCACCCTAAATGAACAATTTAGAGCATTAATTGCTCATTGTCTCCTTCGTTACCTCCACTGACCAACTTTCCTTACACGTCCCTTCACATTTACTCTGACTATCAGGCAAGTAATTTGAAGATCAAGGTTCATTCAATGCTCCAAATTCTTGCATATCCCGCTCACTCTCATTCCTTTTGTTTGCAAACATTCTCAAGTGTTCATTTGGTTACACACCCATACTGGTTTGGCTATGCATTGGAGAGGCTTCTTTTCAGCAAAGAAGTTTTAGTATTAAACCATGTTGCATAGACTGGTAATTTGTAACTTAGTGTAATGATACATAGTTTAATACTTAAATGCTCTTCTAAAAAATAAGTCTCTTTAATGCTATAACCTCCAATGTCACTACAATTTTATGTCCTTATAATATGTAAATGTTGTTTCCATCATTACATGCACATTCTTATATTATGTATTTCACATCAAATGGATTTGTTTATTGGTTTATTAAATGGATATGTTTATGGGCCTACTTAGCAATATGTTCAAGTCCATGTTGGTAGTGTAGTGCAATTGCTTGCTAATGTAAGTCTGCTTAATTATACTGAAACTTAGTTTATGGTGATTGCTTGATTGGGCTGAAATGTAGAACACACTTCACATAACTATTGCATGTATACAACATTATGCATTAACAACCACTAACAATATCACTTCAATCTTCATATACTCATGTACACAACACTAGCAACATCATTTACATGATATAGAATGTATAAAGTGCGACAACATCTTCTATATAATATAATGGATTTGGTGATGGGACAGTCTTGGCTATTTGTTGTTCTCGTGCCATTGGATGTATAAAAATATTGGCGGTGATGTAATGCAAGTGATGATATTATAGGGGAGTGTTGGTTAGACTAATTTTATATTTTGCATACATGTGTTAATGCTATGGGCCATTAACGAGCAATGTGGCTTGTATGTTTGTGGTATCAGATGTGCTTTGAATATTCTATGAAATGTAAGTATGCAAATAACTATTTGTGTATGGGACAAATATAAACCAATTATAACACAATTTTGGCGGTACAGTGATTCAAGTACACTTGTTGGATTGTATGTTTGGGGTATCGCATGGGCTTTCAATTGTGATGTAATCTTGTTTGCTATCCCCTTATTATTCAGTTATTCATTGCACAATAAAGTAACCTGCAATTTTCTTTTTATATTTCATTGTTACTACAAAATATGGAAAGGGTTTCACTGGTTCTCTTTTGGAGGGTTTTCTGCCATGCACTTCTATTCATTTGTTCTTCATTGCACATTCATTGTGTAGATACATAAATATGTATGTACATAGATTACTACATGTACATACATAGTGGATGTCCATATGTATGTACATGCACTAATCTATGTGCATACATACCTACGTTCATATATATGTATATGCACAATAACTTTGAACACTCATCTAAGTTTAATTTTGAAGGTTTTATGCCATGCACTTGTATTATTCATTCTTCAGTACACAATCATTCATTGTGCAGATCTGTATTTCACAAATAGTTAATGCACATACGTATATCTATATGTACATATGTGTGTACATACATATGTATCAGCATATGTATTTACATATGTATGTGGACACATATGTACATATTGCATATACATGTATGTGCACATTTTTGTACATATACGCATATTCATACATATATGCATATACATATTAAAATCATAGGTGGCAGGCACAGTCACGTGGCGGGAAATTGAATGAAGACAAATTTTGGCTAAACATGAGAGGAAAGAAACATAAGAAATTAAACCCATTAAAGATAGAGTGATGCTAGAACAAAAGCATATTTTCCTTCAAAAAGAAAGTGTGTTTAAGAACACAAAATTTGGAAGTGTTCATAAACACCCTAGATTCCATACACTTCATCGACCACATTCTGGATGCACCAAGAAAGCCACAAAATTTGATCAAAATCATCGAGACAAAAAAAAAGAACTTCAACTTAGGGAAGACAACACACCCATTACAAATCAAATAAATAGTACAAAAAAAAAAAATTACTCACAGGAGACAGTGGTAGAGCCTTAGTGAGGTTAGAAACCTCACCTCTATAGTAGGGATTTGCTCGATGATGTGTCTTGTTGCACTCACCTATATCCTGCTTGCTGCAAGAAAAAATGAAAGAGGGATCAATCAAACACATGTACATAGTGCTTAACTTAATACACAAAGAATATTACAAAAGTTTATACCTTTCAATTGCAACTCACCATCAATGAAGTTTAGAAGGAACAAAGGGCTAAGTTGAATATGTATTTCTTTGCACACCAATCAAGTAGAGTGAACAAGACACAAAATGACAAAGTGTTAGCCGAATATACCATAATCTCTATGATATATAGACATACATATATACAAACATATATGCATACATATACACATGTATGTACATGTATATACATACATACATATATATATATATATGTATATACATATATGTATATATGTACGTATACATACATACATATATATATATATATACATATACATACATGTACATACACACACACACACACACACACACACACACACATATATATATATCACCACCAATATTTTGCTTCATCAATTCTAGCAATTCTATATACATGTAAGCAATAGAGACATAAATAATGCATGTAAGAAATTGTATAGAGTCATGGCTATTGTTGCATTCAGTAATGAATTAGGGCGACTAGATTTTAGGAATGCTCCTATGATGGCAACCTATGTTGCACTGGTCCACAATTTTGTTTGAATTGTGAAGTGCTGCATAGGGAGCCATTGGAAGCCTTCACAAAACCAAGTCCCCTAAGTGATTCAAATACATATAGAGATATACAATGTGAAAGGGATGTGCATTAAACATGAGTGTACATAAGAATAGCAATAACTGTTTGATGAACACATGATTATACAAGAGTTTAAAGAAGAAAATGAAGAGCAATTGCGATGCATTAAGAATTGAACATTTACCTCGCACATAACAGATTGCAATTCCATGCAATAAATAATTTAAATGGAAAACCCAATGTAAACAGTATCATGTAGAAACATGTGGACCTCCAAACATAGGGTGTATAGGATCTCCTTAATATGCAATTGTAAAACAATTTTCACCCACAAAGTCAACAAGGGTACTCGAATCACTGTACCACCAAAATTGTATTATAATTGGTTTATATTTGTCCCAAACACAAATAGTTATTCATAGTCTTACATGTCATAGAATATTCAAAGCACATCCGATACCACAAACATACAAGCCATATTGATTGTTAAAGGCCCGTAGCATTAAAACATGGCCACACACACACACACACACACACATATATATACATATCTTGCATATATGCATATATATATACACATATTGCTTTTTAATGGCCTGTAGCATTAAAACATGCAACCAAAATATAAAATTTGTATAACCCACACTCCCCTATAATATCACCATTTGCATTACATCACCGCCAATATTTTCATACATCCAATGGCATGAGAACAAAAATGAGCCAAGACTATCTCACCACTAAATCCAATTGAACCCCACCCCACCCCACTTTGTTAGTATACAATGTATTGGTATTCATATTAAAAGAATTAACAAAAATGAAGACTTTTGATAGAGTGTAACTGTGTTTTATGTTTTATATTCTACCCCACATTAAAAAGTAGGTGTGTGGAATATCCTTGTTACATCATTCTTCCATCTCTGCTATAATTTTAAATCTAAAAGAACAACTTCACTTTTTTGTTTGGGGAGTTGAATGTCTGTAGTTCCATGTAGATATGAATATGGAAGTGAGACGTGGTAAATGAAAATTGGAAAACATTGAGAAATGCATTTTTGAATTTGTAAATCTCTTTATATGTTCAATGTTGGTTTGGTATGGAGTCTTTTATTTGTGTCCTCCTTTTTCATACTTGAAAACTTGTTTCAATGCCTTCAATTGTAGAGATTGTATGTATTCATGGCGTGCAATCCTTGTTTGTTTCTTGGGCGATTATGGTGGCTTAACACATTGGTTTTTGGTGGTTGCATGTGGCAAAAGAGAAGGCAACTATAGTTGTGTGTTGTAATCTGACTAGTGGGACACATGTGAACAATTGATTTTCCACGAGTGTTGTGTTGCTGGGAAAGTGGGTTGATGGGAAAGTGGGACATACACACACACATGTTTATACATATATGCATACATATATATATATATCCACATATATATGTAATTTGCCACTGCCTTTAATATTTTGTTGTTATGCACAAACTTTAACTCTGCAATTTGCCTTTAATATTTTTTTTATAGCCAAACATGATAATGGGTTAAGTTGTTTTCATTTCCATGTTTGGTAGTAACAATGAAATAAAATAAAAAATTCGCAGACAAAACTATTGTGCATGGAAGAACAAAATAATACAATTCCATGGCAAAATATCTTAGAAATGAAAACCAATGATACTACACCAGATTAGAATAACTATATATATACTAATTATATATATATATATATATAATTATTAATAATATTATATATAATTACATATATAAGAGAATATATATATATTTATTTATTTATATATTATACATATATATAGAATTATATAAATAAGAATATATATGTGGGCGTATATATATATAATTGCATGGTAGAATATCTTCGAATTGAAAACAAGTTAACTCATTTTCATATTTGGGAATACCAAAAAACTATCAAAGGAAAATTGCAGAGTGGAAGTTTTTGTAGTGTCGAACAAACGAATACAAGTGCATGGCAGATAACCCTCTAATTGTGAACCAATCAAACCTTTCCATGTTTCCAGGTAATAATGAAAAAAGTATTTCGCAAATTTCAAAATAAAGAACATATGAATATTAACTAGATGGTGGTGAATATTCTAAAATGAAAACCAAAGGATACCATATCTATATTCGTAGTAAATAAATGACATATATAAACACTATATATATATATATACATATAAACAATTAATTATATATATATATATGTATATATACATATATATACACAAGTACATAAACATGTATGTATTCGTGTATATATATACACACAAATACATATACATACATATATATATGTATATGTATATATATGCATATACATTTATAAGAACATATATATATGTGTGTGTGTGTAATTATATATATATATATATAATTGCATGGTAGAATATCTTCGAAATGAAAACAAGCAAGCTCATTTTCATATTTGGGAATAACAAAAAAATATCGAAAGCAAATTGCAAAGTTAATGTTTGTGCATTGTCGAACACACGAAAACAAGTGCATGGCAAAAAACCCTGTAATTGTGAACCAGTCAAACACTTTCCATGTTTGGTAGTAACAATGAAATTAAAAAAAGCATGGCAGAATATGGTTTGAAATGACAACCAGTACTACCATTTTCATATTTCGAAATGACTTGAGATTATTTTAAGCAAATTGTAGAGTTAAAGTCTATGCAATGAGGAACACATGAATGCAAGTGCATGGCAGAAACCCTCAAAATGATAAACTTTATAACCCTATGAATAATAATATTAGTGTAACCATTTCCGTATTTTGGAATAACAAAGAAATGTAATAAAAGAAATTGCAGAGTTAAAGTTTGTTGAATAACAAATACACGAATACAAAACCAGTCAAGCCCTTTCTATATTTCGTCGAACAAGTGTAATAGTAATGAAAAACCATTTAAACTAGTCGAAACCCATTTCATATTTCGTATATAAGGAAGCAAATATGAAAAACACAATGCAGAGTAAACATTGTGTAATGAAGAACAAAAGAGTACAAGTGCATGGATAAGTATAGAGGAAAAGAAAACTAGTGAAACCCTCCCCACATTTCATTTTATGAATATTGTTGAAAGAAAAAAAATTTGCAAATAAATTATTTGAAAAAACTAAGTGCATAGTAGAATATCGTCGTATTTAGACATTGGTACAAGCTAAGTGAGGTTAGAAACATCACCTGAAAGAGAAAGGGAGCTCTCGAGAGTGCAAAGCCAAATGAAGAAGCCTGAAGAGTCGAGCAATGAAGCATGGAGAGCCGAACTAGTATATGTTTGAAACCAAACGAACACTTGAGAATGTTTGCAATCAAAAGGAATGAGAGTAAGTGGGATATGCGAGAATGTGGAGCATTGAATGAATCTTGATCTCCAATTTATGTGCTCGACAGTCCGAGTAAATGCGAAGGGACGCATAAGGCAAGTTGGCAAGTGGATGTAACGAAGGAGGCGACGAGTGTTTAATGCTCTAAACTGTTTGTTTAGCGTGGCGAGGCTATCAGAGCCACATGTTCATCCAATCCAAAGTACGTAGATGTGTCTGTTGATTAAGGAGGCAAATGGGGTCCACTTTTGGGCAGAGGGAAAAATCGGCCCATTTTGAACACGTTGAAGTAAATGGTGCTTGACAGGTGGCGGGGTCCTCGATTTAAAAAAAAAAAGAAATATTAGGCCTGATGCACAAGTGACATGGTGACGTGGTGGACAAATTTTTTAAAAAAATTAGTCCACTTGGACTGCCACGTGGACCTTCAAAATTGACCTGCCCTACTTTGGACGCCTCTCCCCTAAACATATAAACAAATATCTTAAAAATATTGAATATGAAATGAAATTTTCTATCTTATGGACATTACACATAAGCCTTCCTTTGGCATGAAAAGGTTGACTTCCCCGTGGTAACACGTCATAGATGGGAAGTGAAAATTTTCCCCGAGGACGACTCGTACACGTAATGTTGAAGAACCTGCATATATTTAGGTTTGATTAACTGAGCTTGAATTTTTCTATGCAAATACCTGTCTTTATTCGGCAAATGAGTAGAAAGTTAGTACTCAATGTGAAACTACAGAAAAGTACTACGAAAATGTGTACGTTTCTGAGGAAAGTTCTAAATGACAAGCCTAAACAATAAGTTCTCAATGTCTTTGAATCGCTCTGTTCGATTCAAGTCAAATAACACCCACCGTTGGCTTTCTCATCCATTTCCCATGTTCCGATTAATATTGAGGGGCATTGACCAAGTTATATCGGACGAAAGGTCGGCAGTAATAAGATTTGAAACCTAGCATTCGAAAGGATAATTCATAAGAAATATCTGTTGACTGTACGCATATGCGAATGATTTTTGTATTGCTATTAAAAACAGTATAAAAGGACAATAATATGGGCGAGGCAAAAAATAAATGGCTATCGACGTGTGTAGATGTGGCACAGAACAATCCGACTAGAACTAAGTTATGCTAAGCCTGTAATTGGGAGGAGTTCCTTGAGAGCCCCCTTTGTTCAGATCTTTCATTATCATTTGATGAACAACTGGTCTCCATTAACGTTAGGTTAGAATTTTTGGGTGATAGTATCAAATTGATGCTTTTGATCTGAATGTCTTCCATGTACTCTGATTCTAAGATGTGGGTCATGTATACTATTACTACCTACTCAATGGATGTGAAGCCTTCCTCTACATGAAAATATATTGCATGACCATTTGTTATTGTTCTAGTTATGCCGATTTTAGGGTAATATGATTGAAATAACACTAAACTAACGTTATGATATGGCTTCTAAGGTATGTTATGAAAGGACTTGTACAATATATGTTATGCCTCCTCTTCCTCCTTTCTTCTCTCTCACCAAAAATATTTTCTCATTTGTAATAATTTTAAACTCTACAATGCTACTATCATATTTTGTAGAATAGCTTTCTTGGACCCAGATATTGAAGTAGGTTCTTCATCATATATAGCCCCACTATCATAAGATGTATATCCTCTATCTACATATGATAATCAGTCACTTCAAGTGCATGCAAAACTTCTTTCATAGAATTCATTATCATTAAAAATAAAAACCTCTTCATTTAAATTTAGCCATTTCAGATTGTAGACGTGTAATGAGACTTGGGTAGGAATTCCTTAAGATGATTAATCAACAAGGGATACAAACTCGCACACGAAAAAAAAACAACTCTTGAATAACTGATGACAAAATAAATGTAGATCAACCAAATCTCAATAGAGACTCCCAAAGTCAAGATTAATAGAGGTCTCTAACTCTCTTACCATGAAAAAACTAAATAGATTTAAAGCTTTCTTCATAAACAAGGGTCATAAATTTTCTAGAAACAGGGCTTTGATATCATTGATATGTTAAAGACAAGGCTCTAATACCATTGATATATTAAAAACAAATATCTAATACCATTTATATGTAGAGGTCATGCAACTACCTAAGGAAGTGGCGAAATGCGAATAAATATAGTTTCATCAAAGATGAGTTGGTATATATATATTTTTATTTCTATTGATGAATTAGAGATAGAATCGAAGAAAATTAAAGCTATTTTTGAATGGGCTATAGTACCAAGTATTATAAAGATAGGTCTTTACATGGATTAGCTAGTTTTTATAGAAGGTTTACCAAAACAAAGTTAGATATGCACACTAATTAATTTAAAAAATTGAGTTGAAATAAGAATTAATTCAAGTGAACTATTGTAGATATAAAAATATTATTGAAGAATAAAGTAACAAAATAATTTTCTTTAGCCTTACCAAAATTTAATAATACTATATATTGATTGTGATGCAAATGAGACTATAACTAGGTTTTTATAAAGACAAGAAGGAAGACGTATTGATTATTTTAGTGAGAAATTGAATGATACAAAAAGGAAATATTTAGTTTAAGATCAAGATTTATATGCAATTTTACAAGAACTGAAGAACTGGAGACATCATTTATTGTAAAAGGATTTTTTTTCTACATTGATCATAAAGTAGTACAAAATTTGAATAGTCAATATAAATTAAATTAGAGACATGTAATATGGGTTAAATTTTTATGAAGTTATTAGAAGTGGTAAATCCAATAATCTAGCTCATTAATTGAGTAGAAGACACAATTTCTTGATAGAAATGAGAATTCATGTTATTGGTTTTGATAAATTAAAAAATTGATTGAGAATAATACTAGTTTTTCTTAGGGATGTAAAACAGTAAGATATTGGTAAGTGGAGATAAAACAAAATGACTAGATTACTTAATTGAAATGAGATTTTTTCTTCAAAGGAAACCAATTATGTATTACTAAGATTTCAATGAGGGAGAATTAAATTAAGAAAAATATATTGGTGAATTAACAAGTCATTTAATATTGATAAGACAATGGTTTTGATATGTGACCATTATTTTTAGCCACAAATATGTGAAAATATACATACAAAATTATAGAATTTTGCAAGAGCTACTTTGTGAACTAATCAAAATGTTGGATTATAGAAGATATTACTAATTCTAAATAAATGATGAGAGACGACAAGTATGGGTTTCATATTATGATTGCTAAGAACCTAGAGAGGAAATGATTATATTTTTGTAATTTTTGATAGATTTCCAATATGACACATTTTCTTGCTTCTAATAAAACTAGTGATGTGATACATATAACTAAATTATTCCTTAGATAAATTCAAATGTTGCATGGGTTAACTATGATTATTGTGTCAAATAAGAATATAAAAAAATTGGTATTTTTTTGGAGGAAAATGTTAAACAAATTAGGTGCAATTCCCTCTCGTTTATAGGTTTCAAATGTCTAGATTTCAGCATCATTTTCTAACTATGTATTATGAGATGCATAGGCTATTCTTTTTCTTGTTTCTTTAGGTGTTTATTTATGTTTAAACTTCCCATTTTATTATGAGTTTTGGTTATGGCTTTGTTCTTGTTTGCATGGTGTGTTTGGAACACCTAAAACTTTTAAGACGAGGTTCCTCAAAATGTATTTTTTTGGTGTTTGGTATGCAAATTGAGATGTTTGTGTGGAAATGTGTTAAGTTCCTTGCAATAAAATGATGGATTTTATTATTATGGTATTTATTTATATACATGAGTGATTCTTATCATAGAGGAGGGGATTCAAGATACTCTCAAGATACTCTCAAGATAGCAGGGTATTCAGGAGCAAACATCTCTCAAATACCTTAATTGACACGACTCAAGTGAACTAGAAATAGAAGTATTTAAAATTAAATTCTAAGCTATTCCTAACAATAGATGTAATTGAAAATGTCAAATAATTGACAATTACGGGGTGATAAAAAAAATTTAATTTACAAAACTAGAGAGCACTAAATACACAAAATATGATACTAGTTAGGTGATGTCTTGACCTTGGATGCCAACACACCATGAAGATGTATGCACATCCGCATTGTATTCTATATGGAAAAAGCCTAGAAATTGATAGAATGAATTCATTTTTTATCCAAACCTATTTGTCACCTACACACATGGAAATAGAGAAAATTGTTGGGGATGTAGAGAGGTTTTCCTTAGTCAAACCCCCATTTCAGTGTTTCCACCTCCATAGACAACCAGACAAGATTGGAAGACATAAAAAATTAAAATAGATGTGTGATAGAAATAAAACTCGTTATGGAGGAGAACCCTTATCACAATAAAAAGACACTAGATGGGATCATATAAACATAAAAAATAAACAATATTGTTTGGATGGTAAGAAAGAGAGTGTTACCAGTAGTTGTGGCTCCTCTCTCGAGACAATATATGAGACAAGATCATAAGAAAGTGGGGTCTTTCTACTGCAAATTTCCAAGATGTGAGTCTTTTCGTACATGGTTTTTTTTTATAAACTTTACCCACATATTTCTCAATGGTTTCAAATTATTTAGATACATTTTGTTTTCCTAACATATTTCTAATTGTAAATCATACACCTACATTCTATGCTAGAGTCATATTTATTATGATTCTCCATTAATTCAATAAATGTGTACTTCAACACCTAATCGATCTAAAAATTCTTTGTTATATCCCACTTATGCCTCATTTTTATTTTGGATTTTCTTTTCCTCTTGCATGCAATATAATTTGCACATTTTATATTACTTGATGAGGTTTTTTATTAATATTATCATTCTCTTGCTACCTTCCTCTAGAACATGTCATCCAATTCATTCAAAACTTCCTCTAAGGTATTAACATGTTTGTTATAGATGGTACAAATTCTAATGTTGTTGCATGATCTCCATCTAATGGATGATAAACATTACCAAAGTATGAAATTATGTTTTTTGAACTCCCTTTACCACTTTTAGGAAACTTCTTCATGCTCGACATCTCTCATGAATTAAAAGATGTGAAAAAATTCCTTTTATTTAAGCTCATGATTCATCATCAAAGGTTCATAACTACTAGTTTTTAGTATCATTTGTATTATTTAACATTGAAACTAAATAACAAACAAATAAAATCAACAAGAATAAACCACATAATATAGATCCTAGAGGTCTAGATGTCTCCCTACTCAATATCATTTGTAATAATGAAACCAATCTAGAAAAGAGATAAATATAAATAAAACTATTATATAATAATAATAAATAATTTATCACTTTTCTTTCACTAAGTTGCTAATACATGTAATTGTAACTTTTTCTATGATCCAAATCAAGAGGAGGACAATATATGTCAAAGATTAATTTAGAGTTTCATTTGTATTTATATGAATTCATATTTTTCAAATCTTATGGGATTGTAAAATGGTGGAGCACAAATTGGTGAATCTTCATGTGATTGTAAAATAATGCAGTAAAAATGTGGCATATTATGTGTGATTGTAAAACAACCGATATAAATGTTGGGAAATTTTCACAATGATCAAAATATATGTTGTAATTCTCAAGATGATTATGACCCTATAATTAACGTGGCATTATATTGGTATTGGTGAAATTGGTCCTCATGCATGGTAAATTTTTAATGTTGTTAGCAAATGTGTTGATAAATTAAAATGTGCCTCTTAAATTCTAGGTGACTGCCCATCACAAATGTGTAGGTTAATGTGAAAAAGATATGAATGGTAAACATCTTATAAATATTGACAATGAATTAGCATGCATTTGACTAATAATTCATAAAATCCTAGCCATTTGGCGCTTGCTAGTTGCAATATATTCATCAAATTTAAATTGGAAAAAATGAATCATGCATTAGTTGACAAAGATTTACCAATAAAAAATGGTTGGTCCACACTATTATCATGTCACAAACTAAAGTTCTAGTTAAGCTTAGCCCAACAATAACAAAGGGGCCATGTATTCTCTAAATGATTAAAAGTATTGGCATTTCATGACTAAAACTTGTTCCCTATATCCATCTACATCTCTTCTACCCCTAAACGCATGCATGACATCAATTTGTGTTTTCATTATCATCTCATATTCCTTGAGTACATTTATTATGTTCAATCGAGTTTTATCTATTACATTTTCATTATTGTAAAATTTAATTTGACATATTTATTTTGGATTATGTTATTTTAAAAAAATGTCTATTTGATATATTTATTTTAAATTATGTTATTTTAAAAAAAATCTAAATAACCATAAATTGATGGTTTTGATTTTAGTAGAAATAAATTCTCTTTGTTTCAATAAGTTCAGCCCAGTCCATATGCAAGTTGATTGCCACGTTAGTTTATTTATTTAATTGATAACATCAAATTTACCTTTTGCTCTTTGAATAAACGATTTTTGGGTCAAAGCAAATTAAATGCTTGCTACAACATTTTCAAACGAAGGCAAAGTCTATAATGTCGATTTCAGTAGATATCATAATGTTAACTCTAAAACAAGTAAAATGGGTGTGGATGAGGAAGCCAGCTAAATCCAACTTCTAGAACGTTTGAAACGTTTTATTAAAAATAAATAAAAAATTGTATTCAAAGATTATGGCACATTGTCGTTAGAGAACTTAATAGCTATAAATTGTATAATCCTTGGGCCTTTTGGTTGTGTACATCTCAAAGATTAAGAGTTTAGAGTTGGAAACATGAATGGAGAAATCTCTGACAGCATGAACATGAACATGTTCGAGAGCGAGGAAGAAGAAATAGCCGGGCAAACCGAGGCATGGAAATACACGTTTGCGTTTGTGGAGTCTTTGGCAGTAAAGTCCGTGGTCATGCTTGGAATCCCCGACATCATTGCGCGGCGCGGCCCCAAAGCAACGCTTTCCCTCTCACAAATCGCAGCAGACCTTCCCACCCAAAAGCCCGACGTCGATTGCCTCTTCAGAATCCTTCGTTTCCTGGTTGCCAAGAACTTTTTCAGGGCTGACACGAGCGGAGGGACGGGTGAAGTGAGATACGGGCTAACGCCCGTTTCTAAATGGCTGCTGAAAGACGGCGCGGGGGCGCCTTCTCTGTCCATGGCTGCCATGCTACTTATGCAGAACGACGTGACGAGTGTGGCGCCGTGGCACCATTTCAACGAGTGCGTCCTCGAGGGCGGCATGGCTTTCGAGAAGGCTCATGGTCTCCACATTTGGGACTACGCCGCTGCGCACCCTCATTACAATAACCTCTTCAACCAGGCCATGGTCTGCAACTCCAACATCGTGGTGAAGGCCGTCTTGTCTAAGTACGAGGGATTTCAAGGCTTGAATTCCTTGGTGGACGTCGGAGGCGGCATCGGAAAGACCGTTTCAGAGATTGTGAAGGCCCATCCAACTATCCGCGGCGTCAACTATGATCTCCCACACGTCATAGCTACGGCTCCCCATTTCCCGGGTATATTTTAAACAAACGGCTGGCCTTAATTAGTGTTTCTCTCTCTCTATTTGTTCGACTTAATAGTTTGTTTTTTTCATTTTTAATGCAGGGGTAAAGCATGTTGGAGGAGACATGTTCAAAGAGGTGCCATCCGCAGACGCTGTATTCATGAAGGTCGGTGGATCGAATTCGGTGCTTCTTTTTGTGTGTAGGAGGGGGTTTTCAGAGGAGGGTTGCTTACTGGATCTTTTGTTTTTTTTCTATAAATTTTGCAGTGGATAATGCATGATTGGGCGGACGAGGACTGCGTAAAGATTCTGAAGCAATGCAGAAAGGCGATTCCAGAGACAGGGAAGGTGATCATTGTGGATACGGTTCTGAACGCCCGAGAGAAGACAGCGCTGGACCCTACTTTGGGTATTGTGTTTGATCTGGTCATGATTGCGCACACCTCTGGTGGGAAAGAGAGAAGTGAGGAGGAGTGGAAGAATCTGTTAAAGGAAGGAGGATTTCCTCGTTTCAATGTTATTGCCATACCAGCAATGCAGTCTGTAATTGAAGCTTTTCCTTATTAGCTGCTCTGTTTATCTATGTGCGGTAAAATTGCTTGCCTCACTTATTAATGGAACGCTTGCAGCTTTCCACCCTCACAACCCCACCATCGTATCGTATCGTGATATTAGTTTACCTGTTAAGACGTAACAGATTGCCGTAGGTTAAGCAAGATTTGATTTTGTAAACCACCTGTGAAGTGTTTAAGATAATGGGATCCATTTGTCGTGACTATTTAAAAACCGCCACTAAATTCTCCACCAATACTGACTATTTAAAAACGTTTTATTTGTTGTTATATGGGACCCACCAATATAAGACAACTACACACCGTGGCGTGCTGGGAAGAGGGATTTGTCTACTCTTTAAACCTACTTTTGGTTTTTTAATTGTAAATCTATAGTATATAATTATAAACTTTATTATGGTACTTGCAGGAATTTTTGTTATGTTTGTGAGAGCTCGAACACAATTTTCGAGTGTGAAATAATTAGATTTAGAAATAGGAATACATCCAATCTCTTTATTTTAGCAAAAAATTTTACAAAGTTATTTTTAAATTTTTAAATCATAATGTTTGTAAGAATGATTCTTTTAAAATATTTTTTTTATTTTAATAGTTTTGAAAACATATTTTAAGTATTGATGTAATATAAACAAATTCATCAAATATTCAAATCAAAGTTCTTAGAATGACATAAAAAGATCCACTTTAAATTTTAAATCAAGGTCCCTATCAAAGTGACAAAAATAATCTATTAAATAAAAATAAATAAAATTATCTTTAAATATTTCAATAAGATCCTTATCAAAGTGAGATAAAAAAACTATTAAATAAAAAAGATCTAAAACTATATTTAAATATTCAAATAAAGGTCTTTATCAAAGTGATATAAAATAAGTGTCACATAGTGACAAGTACTTGTCTTTGTAATATTGTAATAAAATTATTTGTTGTTGATTTGAGGGAGGTAAATAATGTGTTATCTATCTTATATTATTTATTAAATTTATATTGATATTATATTATATAATAAACTAGCAATCGCACCATGGTGTGCAACGGGTACACCGAAGCTGTGTGGAAGGTCAATTTGGAAGAAAAAAAAAAAAAGTTTTATGTTTTGGATACATAAATGTGCTACAAAGGCCTTATTAGAGAAGTGATATGCATTCATTTACAAGGATCCAAACTTGATTTAAACAAAACCTTTGGATAAGGAAAATAATCAAGCTCCTTAACCATAAATATCTACATGCATGGGTCCATTTTGTTTGATTTTGCTATTTTGTCTTTATAAATTTCCCTAGCTAGATATGGCATTATTGATACACAGTTTAAATGTTTGGAAACTTCAATTATTTTAGCTATCAAATGTGATGTCATTAGCAACGCCATCCACTAGGAGTTAAAAGAAAGAGGTGGAAATTATTTAAAATACATAGCGCACCAACAAACGACAAAAAAATCTCATGCAGTGACTTTCTAAAACAAGACTATGTGAGTTGATGCATACCCTGACAAAAAATAAGAAACGAGGACACAGTAATGTCCAACTATAAGAAAAATGTACTTGCCTTTTTTTCCCTAAATGTCCATACTTTGTGCCAAAGCTCCATTTTTTTACACACACAAGTGTAATGTTGACAAAATTAATGGCATTTGGCTTTATATCTAAGAAATACATTTTCTTGGAGATTTTTTTTTAATAATTCCATATTGTGCAATTATGGCAAGTCATGAAGCGACATTTGTTTGAGGCATTCTATCAAAAATTTAAAATTAAAGGGAGAATAAAGGATATTATGATCCTTTGATTAAAAGAGATATTAATAAAGCATATGTGTAAAAACTCTCTTAAGAAGGTGGAAGCATAATTATTTATTTAAATAATTATTAAATGTAGCCTTTGTGAAAGGGTGTGATGGTTTAGAAACCACCCCTTGAGGCTAAATATAAGCATTCATGTGAGACTTGGAAAGGAACACAGGAAAGAGAAAAATAATAAAGCATTGCACATTGTGGGAATTGGATTCCAGGTTAGCAGGCTATGAGCAAGATGGAGAAGGGGCATGCCTATAGTGTGTGTCCAACCTACGGTACAAGTGGGTGCACTCATGATGGTCTTGGCTAGGGCATGGTTTTGTGGCAAGAGTGTTGAGCATTGTTTTGATGGAACCAACACTTGTGTAGAGCAGAAAAGTACGCTTTTCCTCCTAGATTGCTCACAAACAAAAGAGGTTGAGCTAGGGTCCATTCCAACAATTGTTGGGATTTTGTGCACATTTCAAAATATAAGTATTAATGCCTGATAAATTATCTGAGAAATAAAGGTTTTTTAATCCTTTTGTGTTTATTGAATTAATAATTTATTCATGACATGATTGAATGTAATTGAACACAATTGTTGATTAATTTATTATATTCAATTTAATTTCAAACTATTGAATTGGGAATTAAATATTGTGCATAAATATTTTTGGAAATAAGTTAAAGAAGCACTTTAATCATTGCATTTTCAATTTCGGAATTAGTCTTGTTTCATAAATAATTCATTATCATAAAAAATAATAGAAACCTCTTCATAAATTTAACCATTTTAGATTGTAGACATGTAATGACCCCTGGGTAGGAATTCCTTAAGAGGATTAAGGGATCAACAAGGGATACAAAATCACATAAAAAACAAAACCAACTCTCGAATAACTGATGACAAAATAAATTTAGATCAAACAAATCTCAATAGAGACTCCCCACGAAACACAAAGTTCTTCAACAATTCCCAAAGTCAAGATTAATAGGGGTCTCTAACACTCTTAATATGAAAAAAATAAAGAGATTTAAAACTTTTTTCAAAAACAAGGCTTTGATACCATTGATATGTTAAAGACAAGGCTCTAATACCATTGATATGTTAGAAACAAAGATCTAATACCATTTATATGTAGAGGTCATACAACTACCCGAGGAAGTGATGAAATGTGAATAAATATAGTTTCAATCAAAGATGAGTTGGTATATATCTTGTTTATTTATTTATATTGATGAATTAGAGATAGAACTAAAGAAAATTAAAGCTATTTTTTAATGGTCTATAGCACTAAGTATTATAAAGATAGATCTTTGCATGGATTAGCTAGTTCTGATAGAAGGTTTACCAAAAAAAGGTTAGATATACACAAAATATTATAAAATTGAGTTGAAATAAGAATTAATTCAAGTGAACTATTGTAGTTGATAAAAGAATATTGTTGAAGAATAAAGTAACAAAATAATATTCTTAGCCTTACCAAAATTTAATATACTATATATTGGTTGTGATACAAATGAGACTATAATAAGGCTTTTTAAAAGATGAGAATGAAGATGTATTGATTATTTTAGTGAGAAATTGAATGATACAAATAGGAAATATTTAGTTTATGATCAAGAATTATATGCAATTTTCCAAGAACTGAAGAAATAGAGACATCATTTATTGCAAAAGGAGTTTTTTCTACATTGATCATAAAGCAGTAAAATATTTGAATAATCAATATAAGTTAAATTAGAGGTATGCAATATGGGTTAAATTTTTATGAAGTTATTATAAGTGGTAAATCCAATAGACTAGCTCATTAATTGAGTAGAAGACACAATTTGTTGATAGAAATGAGAATTCATGTTATTGGTTTTGATAAATTAAAAAATTGACTGAGAATTTAATACTAATTTTTCTTAGGTATGGAAAACATGTAAGATATTGGTAAATGGAGATGAAACAAAATGACTAGATTACTTAATTCAATGAGATTTTTTCTTCAAAGGAAACCAATTATGTATTACTAAGAGCTCAATGAGGGGGAATTAAATTAAGCAAAATATGTTGATGAATTTACATGTCATTTAATATTCATAAGATAATGGTTTTGACAAGTTACCATTATTTTTAGCCACAAATATGCAAAGATGTGAAAATATACATACAAAATTAGAGAATTTTCCAAGCTACTTTGGGAACTAATCAAAATGTTGGATTGTAGAAGATATTACTAATTCTAAATAAGTGAGGAGAGATGACTAGTATGGGTTTCATATTATGATTGCTAAGAAACTAGAGAAGAAATGATTCTATTTTTGAAATTGTTGATATATTTCCAATATGACACATTTTCTTGCTTCTAATGAAACTAGTGATAGGATACATATAACTAAATTATTCATTAGATAAATTCAACTATTGCATGGGTTAACTATGATTATTGCGTCAAATAAGAATATAAAAAAATTGGTCATTTTTGGAGGAAAATGTTGAAGAAATTAGGTGCAATGCCCTCCCATTTATAAGCTTCAAATGTCTAGATCTCAATATCATTTTATAACTATGTATTATGAGATACATAGGCCATTCTTTTTCTTGTTTCTTTGGGTGCTTATTGATGTTTAAACTTCCCATTTTGTTATGAGTTTTGTTTTTTTTCTTTCTTTGCATGATGTGTTTGGAACACCTAAAACTTTCAAGATGAGGTTCCTCAACATGTATGTTTTTGGTGTTTGGTATGCATTGAGATGTTTGTGTGGAAATGTAATAAGTCCCTTGCAATAAAATGATGGATTTCATTGCTATGGTATTTATTTATATACATGATTGATTCTTATTATAGAGGAGGGGATTCAAGATACTCTCAAGATGGTAGGGTCTTTAGGAGAAAATAGCTCTCAACTACCTTAATTGACATAGCTCAAGTGAACTAGAAATAGAAGTATTTAAAATTAAATTCTAAGCCATGCCTAAAAATAGATATAATTGAAAATGTCAAATAACTAATAGATATGGGGTAATAAAAAAAATTAATTTACAAAATTAGAGAGCATTAAATACATAAAATATGATACTAGTTGGATGAAGTCTCAACCTTGGACACCAACACACTGTGAATCTATGTTTGTGTGTTTGCACTGTCATCTGTATGGACAAAGCCTAAAAAAAAGCCTAAAAATTGATAGAATGAAGTCATCTATTTTCCAATCATGTTCGTCACCCATATGATGAGAGATATTAATGTCCCATTTTATGCCATATTCTAGCCTATTTCATGCACCTTCATAACCATTCTCGCATTCCATTTCTGTTCTATTTTCATATCATTTAATTATTTTATGTTGCACATAATTTAATATAGTTTTGAGAATAAAAATATGAAAATTTATTATTGGTTGTCTTTACTAATTAGCATTATTATTTCAAGCCTTGGTAAATATATTTTGCAGTGCATGCAGATTTCTTGTCACCTATTTCACAGGAACTACATGTCACCTGAACTAAGTAGGAATCGTCCTATCACTCAACACTACTACATGCACTCCTGCCACATCAACTCAATGCCACAAGTACATCTACCAAGGAATTTTCAAAGTTAGGCATCAAACCTATCTTAAATGGCCGCACACATCAACATTTGTTTAGATATTTCAAACATTGATTTTCACCTTAATATTTGGCAGTATTCGAAGACATCTCATGCTCCTCTCTACAAATAATTACTACCACATCAGAAAATGCTTTTTATTTCTTAATTTAATCAAGGAACCCATGATTTACTTGTCAGCTATTGAGGAGGATAACCTACGATAAATTCATGCTTGTTATTAGTATGGAGAAAACTAAAAATATATGATTTCCTATTGTTTTTGTAACATAAACATCTTTTCTCTATTTGTGTACAACCATAAAAGTTTCACGTGAGCCATTATTTTGTTGGTTGTAGACCAAAATAGATACTCTATTCATGTACGTAGTTATTATAGACTACACACATATATGCAACATAATATAAGGTATAAGATAGATGGGGAGTGTAAAAAAAAATATTGTAAGTTGATCTGTGTATTAGAGTGTTGTATTATTTTTGGTAAATAAAATAGTGCTTTCCATGATTGAAGCAACAACATAAGAAAGTTGTTTCATTTTATCACTTGGTGGACTAAGGAGGGGACCCATTGCTTGGGACACCTAGTGCTTTTCCAACTTTCATAGTTATGGTAATGTATGTTTGATTTTCATAGCATGGTGTTTTAATTTGAACTAGTGATTGAGCATGATTGAAGTGTGTTCATTTTTGTTCTTTATTAAATGTTGCTTCTATATTATTTGCAAGTGTATTTTGTGATTCATTTAAATTCTGAAATCATTATAAGTTGTTGTTGTTCCTTTCACCAATAAGTGATAGTTCCTGTCATCAAAATCAATTTTCATTTTGATTTGTTGCAGGTTTATTTCCATAGCTGCATTCACAACCACTCATCTCACGACTTTCACCCCTTTTTGACATATAGTCCTTACACCTCTCACAAGTCTACACCCCCATATTGGCATGTATAGACCAAACTAAAATTCATTATAAAGCATTAAATCCTTCTTATTCTTTACCCTAGTGTTGGCCTATCAACCTACACAAATGGAAATAGAGAAAATTGTTGGGGTTGTATAGAGGTTTGTCTTATTCAAACCCCCACTTTGGTGTTTCCACCTCCACAGACAGCTAGACAAGATTGGAAGACATAAAAATTAAAATAGATGTGTGATAAAAATAAAACCCGCTATGGAGGAGGCGCCCTATCACAATAAAAAGACACTATACAAGATCATATGAACATAACAATAAATAATTGATATTGTTTGGATGAAAAGAAAGAGAGTGTTACTAGCAGTTGTGGCTCCTCTCTCGAGATGATAGATGTGACAAGATCATAAGAAAGAGTAGTCTTTACTACTGCAAATGTCTAAGATGTGACAACCTTTCCATACATGATTTTTTTTTTATAAACTTTACCCACATATTTCTCAGTGGTTTCAAATTATTTAGCTACATTTTGTTTTCCTAACATATTTCTAATTGTAAATCATACACCTACATTCTATGGGAGATTCATATTTATTAGAATTTTCCATTAGCTCAATAAATGTGTACTTTGACACCTAATCAATCTACAAATTCCTTGTTATATCCAACTCATGCCTCATTTTTGTTTGGATTTTATTTTCCCCTTACATGCAATATTTGCACATTTTTTAACTTGATGAGGTTTTTTATTAATATTATCATTCCCACTACCTTCCTCTAGAACATCATTTGCATGACATTGTCATCCCATTCATTCAAAACTTCCTCTAAGGTATTAACATGTTTGTTAATAAATGGTACACATTCTAATGTTGTTGCATGATCTCCATCTAATGGATGATAAACATTACCAAAGTATAAAATCATTATTTTTGAACTCCTTTTACCACTTCCAGGGAACTTCTTCATGCTTGACATCTCTCATGAATTAAAATATGCAAAATTTTCCTTTTATTTAAGATCATTATTCATCGTCAAAGGCTCATAACTATTAGTTTTTTGTATCATTTTTATTATTTAACAATGAAACTAAATAGAAAACAAATAAAAGTCAACAAGAATAAACAACATAATATAGATCCTAGAGGTCTAGATGTCTCCCTACTCAATATCATTTGTAATAATAAAACCAATCTAGAAAGAGAAATATAAATTAAAAAATTATATAAGAATAATAATAATAAAGAATTTATCACTTTTCTTTCACTAAGTTGATAAAACATGTAGTTGTATCTTTGTCTATGATCCAAATCAAGAGAAGGAAAATATATGTCAAATATTAATTTAGAGTTTCATTTGTATTTATATGAATTCATAATTTTCAAATCTTATGGGATTGTAAAATGGTGGAGTACAAATTGGTGAATCCTCATGTGATTGTAAAATAATGTAGTGAAAATGTGGCATATTATGTGTGATTGTAAAGCAATCGATATAAATATTGGGAAAATTTCACAATGATCAAAAATATATGTTGTAATTCTCAAGATGAGTATGACCCTATAATTATCATGAGATTATATTGGTATGAATGAAATTGGTCCTCATACATGGTGAATTTTTAATGTTGTTAGCAAATGTGTTGGTAAATTAAGATGTGTCTTTTAAATTCTAGGTGATTACCCATCACAAATGTGTAGGTTAATATGGAAAAGATATGAATGATAAACATCTTATAAATATTGGCAGTGAATTAGTATGCATTTGAGTAATAATTCATAAAATCCTAGCAATTTGGTGCTTGCTAGTTGCACTATATTCATCAAATTTAACTTAGAAAAAATGAATCATGCACTAGTTAATGAAGATTTATCACAAAAAAATGATTGGTCCACACTATTATCATGTCACAAACTAAAGTTCCAGTTAAGCTTAGCCCAACATAAACAAAGAGGCCATGTATTCTCTAAATGATTAAAAGTATTGGCATTTCATGACTAAAGCTTGTTACCTATCTCCATCTACATGTCTTCTACTCCTAAATACACTCACAACATCAATGTGTGTTTTCATTATCATCTCATATTCCTTCTATACATTTATTATGTTCAATCGAATTCTATCTATTATATTTTCTTTATTGTAAATTATAATTTGACATATTTATTTTAGATTATTTATTTTTAAAAAATATTTGAAATACTTATTTTAAATTTTTTTTTTTTTGAAAGTCTAAATAATCATAAATTGATGGTTTTGATTTTAGTAGAAATAAATTTACCCTTTGTTTCAATAAGTTCATCCCATTCCATATGGAAGTTGATTGCCATGTTAGTAAATTGATTTAATTGATAACATCAAATTTACCCTTTGTTCATTGAATATTTTTGCTTCTAACATTTTCGATAATTTTTGGAACAAAGCAAATTAAATGATTGCTACAACATTTTAAAACGGAGGCAAAGTCTTTAATGGTCGATGTCGCTAGATATCATAATGATAACCATAGAGCAAGTAAAATGGGGATGGATGAGGAAGCCAGCTAAATCCAACTTCTAGAATGTTTTAAACGTTTTATTAAAAACACAAAAAAATTATATTCCAAGATTATGGCACATTGTCGTTAGATAACTGAATAGCTATATATTGTGTAATCCTTGGGCCTTTTGGTTGTGAAGATCTCAAAGATTAAGCGTTTATAGTTGGAAACATGAATGGAAAAATCTGTGACAGCATGAACAGGAACATGTTCGAGAGCGAGGAAGAAGAAATAGCCGGACAAACCGAGGCATGGAAATACACGTTTGCGTTTGTGGAGTCTTTGGCAGTGAAGTCCGTGGTCATGCTTGGAATCCCCGACATCATTGCGCGGCGCGGCCCCAAAGCAACGCTTTCCCTTTCACAAATCGCAGCAGACCTTCCCACCCAAAAGCCCGACGTCGATTGCCTCTTCAGAATCCTGCGCTTCCTGGTTGCCAAGAACTTTTTCAGGGCTGACACGAGCGGAGGGACGGGTGAAGTGAGATACGGCCTAACGCCCGTTTCTAAATGGCTGCTGAAAGACGGCGCGGGGGCGCCTTCTCTGTCCATGGCTGCCATGCTACTTATGCAGAACGACGTGACGAGTGTGGCGCCGTGGCACCATTTCAACGAGTGCGTCCTCGAGGGCGGCGTGGCTTTCGAGAAGGCTCATGGTCTCCACATTTGGGACTACGCTGCTGCGCACCCTCATTACAACAACCTCTTCAACCAGGCCATGGTCTGCAACTCCAACATCGTGGTGAAGGCCGTCTTGTCTAAGTACGAGGGCTTTGAAGGCTTGAACTCCTTGGTGGACGTCGGAGGCGGCATCGGAGCGACCGTTGCAGAGATTGTGAAGGCCCATCCAACTATCCGCGGCGTCAACTACGATCTCCCCCACGTCATAGCTACGGCTCCCCATTTCCCGGGTATATTTTAACTATATTGCTTATAACAACAAAACGGCTAGCATTAAATACTTTCTCTCTCTATTTGTTCGATTTAATAGTTTTTTTTTTTGCATTTTGAATGCAGGGGTAAAGCATGTTGGAGGAGACATGTTCAAAGAGGTGCCATCCGCAGACGCTATATTCATGAAGGTCGGTGGGTCGAATTCGGTGCTTTTTCTTTGTGTGTAGGAGGGGGTTTTCAGAGGAGGGTTGCTTAATGGATCTTTTGGTTTTTTCTTGAAATTGTGCAGTGGATAATGCATGATTGGGCGGACGAGGACTGCGTAAAGATTCTGAAGCAATGCAGAAAGGCGATTCCAGAGACAGGGAAGGTGATCATAGTGGATACTGTTCTGAACGCCCGAGAGAAGCCAGCGCTGGATCCTTCTTTGGGTCTTGTGTTTGATCTGGTCATGATTGCGCACAGCTCTGGAGGGAAAGAGAGAACTGAGGAGGAGTGGAAAGGTCTATTAATGGAAGGAGGATTTCCTCGTTTCAATGTTATTGCCATACCAGCATTGCAGTCTGTAATTGAAGCTTTTCCTCATTAGCTGCTCTGTTGATCTATGTACAGTGAAAGTACTTGGCTCACTTATTAATGGAGCGCTTGCAGCTTTCCAGCCTCACAACCCCACCATCGTGTCGTTATATTAGATTACAAATTCTAAGCGTAGTTTCCCCGTTACAACGGAACAGATTGCCGTAGGTTAAGGAAGATTTGAAGCGTTGTTGGAGAAAAGCATGGGATCCATTTGTCGTGAAATAGGACTTTTTCAACAATATGTTGTCATTCACAATCAAAACCGTCAACAAATTTTCCACCTATACTGAGTACTTAAAAACGTTTTATTTGTTGTTGTTATATAAAAGTAGCATATGGGACCCACCAATATAGGACAACTACACGCCCTAGTACTAATGAAATGGCTTTGTTTGCTCTTTTAACTTATGGTTATTTCATTGTAAATGTATATTATATAATTATCAACTTTATATGGTACTTCTCTCAATCAGAACTTTATTATGGTACTTGCAGGAATTTGCAGGAATTTGCAGGAATTTTTGTTATGTTTGTGAGAGTTCTAACACAATTTTTAAGTGTTAAATGATTAGATTTAGAAATAGGAATACTTCCCATCTCTTTACTTAACAATTCTTTTTATAATTTTTTCTTTTAAATAGTCAAATCATTATAAGAATGATTCCTTTCAAAATAGATTCATTTGATTATTTTAATAGTTTTCAAAATATTTTTTTAGTATAGATGTACTATAAACTTATTCATCAATATTCAAATCAAGGATCTTAAAGTGACATAAAATGATCTACTAAATAAAGGAAGATCTAAACTTATCATTAAATATTAAAATAAGGTCTCTATCAAAGTGTCATAAAAATAATCTATTAAATAAAAGACAATCTAAAATTATATTTAATTATTTCAAGAAGGTCTTTATCAAAGTGACATAAAAAAATAAAAATAAAAAATCTAAAATTATATTTAAATATTCAAATTAAAGCCCATTTCAAAGTGACATAAAAAATCCTATTGAATTAAAAGATCTACTAAATAAAAAAATAACTCAAAATAATGTCTCCACTTCCTTAAGCACCACTTCAAAAGTGATATTAAGTACATGACTAATTATATGTAATGCAACACTCAAATGCATTTAATTATCTTGTCATAAATAGTAATTATATCAAAAATATTTCATTCATATATTGTCTTGATTAGCTAATTCAAATGTCCATGAAATTTCATCCATATATTGTATTGATCTATTGATTCAATAAGGAAACCATTACATGGACAACCATGAAGGAATTTATTTTTTCTTTTTAAATAAAATAATTGGAAGTACACAATGAAAATAAATATCAATACAAGTCATTCCACAAATGTATCTATAGAATCACGAGTGGATTAACTAATATATTGTATATATCCTTATGATAAATAATCAAATGTGTAAAAATCATATAATTAAAAATATGTTCAGGCACTCATTGAAAATCAATATTGTTAGATTGAAAATGTGAAGGAAACAAATATAGATAAATTTGTAAATCCTAATTAGATGGGTAAATTGAATGGTTGTCGCCATCATTAACACCATCAACATATCTAAAAATAGTATATATATCTTAAATACATATATGTAAAAATTAATGAGAGACATAAAATTGTGCTATTTTATTTAATTAAGAGTTATTATTGTTAGTATAAAAAATAATGTGCAAAGTATTCTTGATAAATTCATTAGATCCATAATTCACTTAAAACACAATTTTATATTTGTTATTAAAATATTTTACTAATTTTAATATTGAAATTGCTATTATCATTTTAACATATTAGCTATATTATTATCATTTTGGATAAATGTAAGTAATAAAGATGTCATCATCCCACTCCTCTTGCCATCTAATTTCAGAAAAAGCATTCTTGCTCGTAGGTTATGGGTTTCCTTAGTTTTTGATCTACTAGTGTATTTGATGTTGTGTGAGGCCCCACCTATAGAAGGGAATCACAACATCATTTTTATATTAGATTGTAAAGGTCTTTTAGTAGATTCATTGAATTAACATATTTGATTAGTTATTGAAATGTTCTTCAGTTGTGAAAGAATTACCTTTGATATTGATATTAACTAGCTTTCAACCTCTCCTAAGCTATGGGCCTACCAAGCATATAAACCTCTACAATTTATTGGTAAGAAAATTTACCTTCATTATTGGGTTTGGATGAGCATTGAGTATCAACAATAATTAGATTAAGTACATTATGAATGATTTGGATCCCTTACAATATTGTTACACTTGACAATCTTGCATATGGACTTTATGGAGGCATTAGCTTGTAAAATATAGAACTAGGATCTAGTTATGTTGTATATAAGTTAATCCCCCTATATTGCTCTTTAAAATAATTCAGCTATAAACCATAGAAACAAAAAGATCCTTGTAACCTTGAAATACTCTAGGATATATACTCGGAAAAAAAAATTATGACATGATTTTGAAACTTTAGAATGAATATGAGTTAAAAATAATTAGTGAATCAATAGGCAATATGTATATTCTTGTCTTACAAAATTTCATGTGAGGAGCTTAAGCAAAGTTCCTTAGACTAGTGAGTAGGATGATATAATACTACAATTTGATTTAAATATCCTAAAGATCATTAACCATATGGTATTATTTCATTCTCCTTACCCAATAGATTATGTGTTTTATAACTTGAATCAAGAGAAACGATGTCATTATATGCCACAATATGAGGGTTCTTATCACAAATAGTATAAAGACTTGACCACTATTAACTATTAGTACTATTCCTATAAGTATAATGAAATTTCAAAATTTTCAATAATAATTCATTAATCTTCCCTCACTTATGGGTAACAATCTTAATTATTGATGGCACTTCAAGGGAGAAGGAAAATTTGAATTTAGTAGTTTTCAACTATAAAAAGTAAAAATAGAGTAGAAATTTAATGTGAATACATCAATGCTAAGAGTAAAATAGTAAAGGTCATGTGAATGGCTTTCACCAATTCCGCATGTTATGTTCTTGTGAGTTTAATAAGGGAGGATATCAAGCATAATTTTCAAATTGAGTAATTGAAGAAGTCTCTATTAAGAAATTCTCATCCCCATGCTCGAGAGTAGCATAACTATTTTATAGCATCATAAATTAACCTAAGCAAGTCACACAAACTCTATTTGGTAGATTTTAAATATTAATATCAAGATCAATATTCTTGGTTTCAGGTCTAACGTACAAGTTCATAATAGATGCATATGACCCATTAGATCACACTTGATTGATATATTATTTTCAGGTCTGTTGTTTATTTTCCTCCTGAGATTCTTCTCCTAGGGTGGTTATATATTTGTAAATATATGCATTTGATTGTGAATAAAAAAGAGGTTAGTTTATGCAAATTCGTTTTACTGTGCTTGATCAATTGTCTTTGTAGATCTGCAAAATTTAACATCACCATCTTCAGACCTAATTTCCAATGCCCTGGAAATTATGAATGAGGTTCATCCTCCCAGACTGGCTTGGTATGAGAAGTTATATGCCTATGCGTTAGACAAAGGAATGAAATCTTACGAGGAAGACGTGAATTATCACATGGACTGGTTCAGAAGTGTTATGCTCATCTATTTTTTGAAAAATTTAGAGTTAAATACTTATGTTCTACTATTGATAATCTAGTATTGTACTTGTTAAAAAAATAATCTTTGCCTGAATTTTTTTTTATGCGTAGCTTCTTCCTTTGAACTTGATTTTAAATTCCTGATTGTATCAAAGCAAGATTATGCCAGTCAATATTAGGAAACAGAGGATCATTACTTTTCAAATAAAGTTTGTGTTATTGGGATTACCGATTAACATCCTGATTTTTGTCCATTTTGCATTTGAATTATTTGCATTTCATTCCCTTTAGTGCATATCCTGCAATCAATCGCTTTCCATGGGATCGCGCATCTCTCTGAAGCATTTTGTCAAACAACTCGCATGAGAGTTCGAAAGCTCAAAGGTTGGGGTGCGCAGTTTTATACCTACCAATTGCAATTGCTTAAAATTTGAAAGGCCTCATAAGAAAAAAAACCATTTTTGTGTGTATCCTGCAATCATAGCAGCCAATGAGATGGGATCTCTTTCAGGCATTTTCACAAACAATTTGCGTACCCTGTGCACATTTACACATTCTGCGTGATGTCTGCTAGGGCATTTGCAACGACAATATTCAAGAAAAATCCCCTTTCCATTATGCATCGATCGATATCCATACCCTGTTGCCAAGCTCCCAGTTTGGCGCAGGCAGAGGGGATGCTGAAAAGGTTGGGGAAATTGGCTTTATACCTGCCGATTGTATTTGCTTGAAAATTTCTATAAACCTTTCAACAAATCCATTTTTTTGCATATCCTGCAATTATTGCATTCCATGAGACCACATTTCCTTGAGGCATTCTGGCAACCAGTTCACGTGCTTTGTCTATGCTTCCGGATTTTGGATTCATGGCTCTACCAGAGTGGTTGCAACTTCAACATCTAACAAAATTCCTTTATTCTTTAAACTTGATGGATGTCCTTACCTTGCACCAAATCTCCAGTCACCTTTAGCGTTGAACTTCTGTTACATGCTTAGAAGGCTCCAAATCATGCTCATACAACTGATGAATGAATAACTAATTAGCTGATTAGACATACTTCTGATTTGCTATTTGTAGTATGCTGAGATAAGTAAAATTCATTTGTGTTGCTGAATAATCATTGATAAAGCATTATTGCTATTTTCATAAGTACATTTGCCCATCATATTAGTATCTTGTGAGTGTCAAATTGCTATAATATCAAGTGTATACCTGTTATGACATTGGATATACAAGGATTTCATAAATTGCCACTGTTATTTGAGTATATTTGCTAGTTGTTTCTGTTGTCACACTGTAGTAGTATTTTATGTTGTTAGATCTAGTGTTATATAGATGATGGTTGATGTAAAAGGGTTCCATATTAATTTCTCCTATTAATAAATGATGATCAACTATATACCATATTTGTTTCATTTCAGCTTGCACAAATCAGAAAGATGTGGTGGGGTTGCAGGTCTTAGGTGGGGTTGCAGGTCTTAGGTGGGATTGGAGCAAATAGGGCGGCGTTGGGGCCAACGGATGGTAGAGTCTGCCTTGGATGGTGGGGAAAACGGACCCCACCGACCTTGGCTAAACCCCATTGACCAAAGGCAGACAGACTGCACCGACCATGCGCTTCGCTACTGACCTAAGGAATATAGGACAGTGGGTGGAGCCCTAGGCGGTGGGTGAAGCCCTAGTGAGGTTGGGGTCTTTATATTTTACATAATTTCTAGCTAAGGACATTACAAACAATGACCTCAAGTATATTAGAGAATGCATTGCTTGTCAATAGAACAAAACAACCAAGGGTTAGGCTCTAAAATATCCTATATAGAATAAAACAACCAACGGGAGCTTGAAGGTTATCTCCATTTTGTCGTGTTTATAAAAGTAATAAATATTTGAATCATTTATATGTTAGAGAATAGATTTCTTGAATATTGTAACTGAAGGTTAAGTGGATGCTCCAATTACTACAAGTTCAAGGCAATAAATGATACTGTCTTCATAGAAAAGATCTACATAATAATCCATCTCCATACACCGGACTTGTTTTATCCTTCCTCACAACCTTATATAATACATCATAAATCTGCACAACTTGTGTCATTATATTGGCCCTCATTCTTTATAGACTAATTGGCATGACCCCCAAATGATTGATTTTAAAATAACGTTGATTAAGAGGTAGTTAGCTATTGTAGTTATTACAATTTTATCTTAGGATCATTTTCTTATATTACAGTTTACATGAAGGTTCCTATAAATAAAAGAAAATAAAATTATAAAACCTTACCTCTTGCATGAGTATCAATAATATGCATAATTATAATTCTTGCACTTCTTTTAAAAGGTAGTTTTTTAGACCTACACTCGATGTCTTGTAGATAGCTTGCTACAAATAATATAATAATATTTCAAACGATTATATATGGTTTTAATGGTATATCAAGGTTGAAATTTAGTTGACTCTTAGGGATATGGAGTATCAAAGGTCATTATTATGATATGGGTTTTCTTACATTGTAGATATCTTGCAAGCCAAACAACTATTCATTAGAAATGTGTGATCATAGGAGAATCTTTCTTTTTGTATCTTACTATTAATAAGTATTCTAGTTCTTTAATTGGTTTTATAAGCATAAGCCTTACATTACAATAGAATGTTTTGGCATAAAAATAAATAAATAAAAGGGTATAAATTAGCAAGTCAAATAGAAGAATAGGATTGATAAGATTGATATAACGTATTCCTTATATACACTCCTAAGATGAATCTTTGATTGTGGTCCAAGGAGAGAGGTGTAGTTGTTCTTTAAGGCACATAAAACCTATTTAATTATAAAACCTAGCATCTTTTGTGAATCTTTATGAAACACATTATACTTAGATATCATTTAGTGGATATAATGGGTATGTTAAATAAATGTCTAGTTAGTAAATGAAGGAGCATGTTATGATATATGTCCTTAGGCTATAATGTGATGGTATAAACTTGAGATGATACCTTATTGTATATGTGAGTCTGGGTCTAAATATTAATGTAAAAATGCATGCCTTGAGTATGCTAGGTTCTCAATTTATATATACATGCAAAGGAAATTGGTGAGACCCTCCATGGTCAAATAAGAATTGAACTACCCTTGATCTTTTAACTTTCTCACAAATGATCTTTGATATTATTGGTTGCAAAATTCCTATTAATTTTAATGGATTAAATTGTTGTGAGTTAACCTAGAGTATAGATAAACATGGAATTTTCTCTTCTCTTATGAACTTACCATTCAAGAAAATCTCCTTTGAACATGCTGCATAGTGAATCTTTAAATGGGTTTTTGGTCACCGACTTCACCTAAGTGGGTAGTACCCGATTTTGAAACTGTTTGGGGTAACAAACCTTAGAAAGGCTGTGTACCTAATCTTATAATATGCAATTTGTATGGGAAACATGATGCTTTGAGTAGAGGATCGAGTTTAGCATATATTAGTGTTATTGTGTTATGATTATGATTGAGGTAGAGTCATCTTTTGAAACCTAGTGGATATACCCTTTTTTGGTCAGTCAAATGAGTTGGACAAAACTCAAGTTGTTGAACTACAAACCCTCTGTGTTGAGCATACATAGGCAAGGCCATCAAATGATGAGCCCCTGAGGCATAGGTCTGCCCCTTAAGTCTTTTCCTCTTGTGGTTTATTTTGGGTTTACCATTCTCTCCTAATGATATGCATACTTTATCCTTCCTTACAAATCCAATTGTCACTACCATCTAATTTTTTATATAGTTAGATTAATGAAATGACTGATCTTTAAGACCATGTATCTAATCCATTGATGTTAAATTTATGCATCTAGTCACACATATACTTGTAGACCTACATGTATTGAGAGCTAGGAAATTGCGATGTGAAGGAATGCAATAGATATTGTAGTAGGTAAGAGGGATGATATGTTGATATAAAAGAAGTAGACATTATTGTTCAAAAAAACTTATTGCTATCTTTGTTCCTAACTAAATGATATCATTGACTATTGACTTTAGTAGTGTATTATGTTATTGTCTTTAAAAAAAAAAAAATACAAATTAGTAAAGTTTGTTGCAGATTAGTTATGTTGTTTTGTGTCCATTAGGTGTGTAAAATGTGAGCATGACATGTTGTTTATTAGGATTATATCATAAGTGTTTGATAATGATTTTTTTTTTGGTGGGGCTCAACTCTCTTTTGATCACCCCTCTTTTCTTTTGGATTTATGATCCTCTTGATGTGTTGATGTTGGAGATCAAGGCATGCATAAACAATTTTCAAAGGAAACAACTCTTGGCTCTGGTTAGTGGGTTGCATGATACCTCTATTTCTATGCTTTTATTTCCTTATCATGGATCTTGTGTGGATACCATGATAAAAAAACCTTTTGTGAATGTCCTTTACCCTTCAATTTTATGTACTAATAAAGTGGTCAAGGGAACTAATGTGATAAGAATTTTTTTCCTAGAAATTTCTTGCATGTTTGAAAAAGCCTTACCCTATGCTACAATTTCCCCAATGGTGATTTTGGGGTCGGACATGATTGACAATGGGGATTTCTAAATGAGAAGAGGTTTAATTTTTATATTTTGTTTCCTATGGCCTTCTCTCCTTGATTTGCATCAATGGATTTCTAAGCATTGGACTCCTTCAATTGAGGATAAGATGAAGATTTACCCTTATGCTATATTTCTTTTTGTGTTATGGGCAGGTGCAAAAAGATGGGTAGCAAATTGTTTGTGGCCATTTTTTTAAAAAAAAATTGAAAGCTCATAACACGAGCACATTATAATGTGCTTGCCTTATGGCTTGGTGTGTCAAGCCTAAGGCTCGGCCACAACGAGCCCATAATGTGCTTGTGTTATGAGCTACTAAAAGCAAAAAAAAATGAATTCAAAATCATTTTCATTTGTGTTTGTGTTTCTTTTCTACCCACAGCCAAAACCCCTCATTTCCACACTTGCATTCTGGGAGGAGCCATCTTGCAAGATTTTTCATCAAACTATTGTTGTTTCATTGCTAGGATGCCACCACATCAACAAGGAGATCTGAGAGGTATGGATTATTTATTTTTTGTTTTGAATTTGTTAGTTTAAGGTTGTTTTTTATTTATTTTTTTGAATTTGTAGGAGATGTTAATCAACCTGTAAACCCTCCTCAAAATCTTGAACAAGCACAACAACAACAACAAGAGTAACAAAATCCTCAACAAGCACAACAAGAACAATAACAACAAAATCCTCAAGTTGATCAACCATAACAACAATCTCCTCCACCAATCCCTCAGCATCCTCTTGGCACTCAACAAAAATTAATGAGTGAAATTAAAAACAATAAAAAACAAATTGAGGATTTAATCAGGAGGTTGAATGATCCAAATGGTTCAATCATGGAAAGAATGACCTTGACAAATTCACTCAAAAAAATGTTAAAATATGTAGATTCAATCAACAAACAATTAACTAGTTGGCAAGATAGCAGGCAAGTGGCTAGGGCTTATTACTGAGATAAATTATCATATAAAGATGTAAAAGATCTAAAAATTACAGATCTTGATTTGTACTAATTATTCACTGACCCACACACAAATGAAAATATTACCCTTAATATGAAGAGGTTTCCTATCCATTGGTGCCACCACTAACAAATTAGGAACTTTTTTTTGGATAGGTGGTACATGGTTTTTGATTACCCACCATGCAAGAATTGTGAAGTCCCACAATATTTCCTTAGGAAACTATATTGTGAGTTCATCTTGAACAAAATCCCAAATTATTCTGATATGAGGGATTTCTAGGGGAGAGGTGGGGAATCGGCTCAAGATAGACCCGATGCACAGTAGGATCATACACGATAAGGGAGACGACCTCTTGCTAGGCTGCCTCATGAGCACATCATTATCCCTTCCATCATGAAGGAGAGTGCCAAGGTAGAGACTTTGTAGGCCATCAACTCTTTGAACTAGAGTGTCATCCAACATGCCAACCCTATTCTACAACACCATCCAGGCTATTCTTCAAGAGGTGGGCTTCGATCCCATTTGTGCCAGTCTTGCGGAGCAACTTGTTCATATGGCGCCACTAACGCTTAGGAGGCTGCTACGCAGGATATGTCTGTAGCTATGGAGATGGCAAGGGTAGCTGACATTTTGAATGAGGCCTATGGCATTGATACTCAGGTAAATGTTAGCATGTTCATTGAATTTAATTTATTAAATTTCAATTCTGAAATGCAAGATTAACTAATTTAGTTTTATGATTTTAATAAAATTGCAGGGTCATAGTGTTGATAATGGATGGACCCTACACCTAAACATATCTCCACTACATGTACCATTGAGGTATGTACCTAGTAAACAATTATAAATTTATTACATGTTAATAGCATTGTTTTATGAATGGTATTCTAATATCTGATTTTGGATGTTTAATAGGCTAATATTGAAGGTTTTGAGGGAACACCTCCTAGTGCTAGTGGATCTAGACATACCTACACACAAGTAATATAATAAAGAGTTTAACTAATGAATTGTACTTAATATATTTGTGTAGTTTATATTCATATCGTTGATTACAACATTTTACATGAATTATTAATGAAATTTGATCAATGATCTTTCATTAATCTTCTTTGTCATTATGCATTGATGTATGTTTTAATTATAGCTCTAGTTTAATGAACCAATTAAAGTACCTTGATTAAAGCATGAATTCATATAAATTTTTAGTGGATATGATAAGTAGTCATGGAGATTGGGTATTGATGTGTGAATTGTAATACAATTTCACTAAGATTATGGATGCCTGGAATTAAAATCCTTATAGTTCATATTTTAATTGTGTTAAAAGTAAAACTTGAACATGTACTTAGCGATTCATCACTCATCTCAATGCTTATTTGCTTAATAACATATTAACAATAGTATTAGTAGCATGTACAACAATGAACATCAACAATTGTTTAAAGTGTCTCTAGTAGTTGAAACCACTACCAGACTTTTCTTCAAATGATATAATAAATAATATAGATAATTGAACATCAACACATTACTGAAGTCTGAATTTGAGCTTTTAAATTGATTATCACATGAAGGAATACATAGAAGCATTGGAAATGCAAAATATTGCTCAAAGACAACTCTGCATAGAGCTAAGTTGGAACTTGGAAACTCATATTATCAAAAATCAAATCACTGCATCACCTTTTCTAGCAACTTCCACTCTTCAAGTGGTGGAATTGTCATTTGTTCTAATTGATGTTGTTTGACTTGAAGATTTGTTAACAATTCATGATTCAAATTGAAACCTGTCTTGGATTCTTTAGTCAATTTTGCATTTAGGGTTAGCAATGGTTTGATGGAATCCAAATAGTTTACCACATCTGGGTTCTTAGGAAACTGGTCCAAATCAATCTTCCTTGCATCCTCCATATTCTTTCTGAAATCATTCTTTCCAACGAATCGCTCATTTGTGTCAAAAACATTTGGTAAACCAAGCTCTATGAAGTTCCTTACCTTTTCATCCAAGTTCTTCATCTTGTCAACAGCCAAATGAAAGTATTCCTTTGTTTCACACATTCTCAAACACTTTTCAATGACAAATGACAGCGTCATTGATGTAGCAAGCCAATTAGTAATCCCTTTTGATTTCAAAACATTGTCACTGGCTTTGTAGACTATTGAATTTGATTTTCTGATTTCTCTAATACCGGCACATTTTTGTTGTCCATTAAATATTTGTTGAGCTTCTTATGATGTTGTCTAATAGCATCAATCAATTAAAACATGTCACACAAATTATCAATCCTCTACATTATTTCATCCCAGATCTCTTGTTTCATATGCCTCATTATTTCTTTACAAAATGCAAATAACTTATTTTGATAAGAATTAATTTCATTTTTTGCTTCCATCAGCTCTACCTCCAATCTTTTATTTCTTTTTCTCTCCTCCAATTTTTGTTCCCATTGTGCATTTCCATTCACAATGCTTAGTCTTAATTTTTTTGAAGTGGATTTTTTCTCATCATATTCTTGTTGCTCTCATCTAGCCTTTGCTTCAATTCATTCATTGCAGTCTCATTCTACTTATCCTCTTTGCTTGTTGATGTAGAGGTATATTTTTTATTCTTTTTTCTAATTCATTGCTCTTGTTATCTATTTCTTTCCTCTTTTCTTTCTCATTTTCTAGGCTTTCCTGTAACTTTTCAATTTGATTCTGCAACATTTTTTTCTCTCTATCTTGCTTTAGCAATGATGTGTACACCAATTCATTGTTCTTCTTTGATACATTAATTTTGTCAGTATTTCTAAATCTAGAAAAATATAATTGAATATTGTTCACCTGGAATTCAGATGGAGCCATCTGATTTGTTGGTTTGTTTTGAACTATGGGAACTAGAATTGTGTACTCCATGATTTCTTTATTTGTAACAAATTTGGGTAATACAATGGTTGTTGCAAGATCTAAATTTATAGGAAACACACTCTCCATCATTTGCTTCTTTTCTTTTTATTCATGTCTGATTTATTTTTAAACGCTTCATTGTAATCAAAACCTTGCGACACGGGAACAATGGAATGCTTGAATGACAAAGGAATAGGAGTACTTGTAGTTTCTAATGATGTCACAGCTAGACTAACTAGCAGTGGGGGAGTTCCTGGAAATAAATCCTTTGTGGTGGACCCACTAGTAGTGTGACTTGGACTTGTCAAAATCCTTTGCCTCTTTTGTATGCCTTGATCACTTAGTGTTTTTGTGATATATTGTGTTGTTGTCCTCTTGTGTATAATTTTTTGTTGTAGCACATGTTAACCACTACTAGTACTACTACCCATACCATCACCACCAAAGGTAGTGCGAGTTGCACTAAGCTCTCCACCATGGGCATGTCCTAATTGTGATTTTGTCTAACCATGAGAATGATGATTTGAAGATCTAACAAATTGACTTGTATGCCCTAGGTCTACTTTTTCACCTCCAAGCACAAGGCCAAATTTATCAACTAGTTTTCTATGCTCTGCATCTATTATCATCCAAGGGCCTTGTCTTTGGGACCCTAAAGGACCACCTTCATAACCCATTTTTTCAGCTATGGCTACTCCTATAGTATATGCTTCTTTTGTGGCC
>VDFB02111715.1:0-14020 GCA_007258455.2 Sequoia sempervirens
CCATCATGTCATTTTCCATTTATTTTAGATGTAATATCTATTCATGTATTTAGAAAAGTCATTTCACAAAGTGGTCACTAAAATAAATGGGAAATGACATGTGAATATGTGGCTGAAGGTGGGGTATAATTTTGAGAATGTAATTTTATCTAGATTGAAACTGAAAACAAGGATAATATATATGTGTGTTTTTGTATTTACTTTTCATTTTGGATTCTTTGTTGTGAAAAAAAAAAATTAGATAACTAGCAAGAAGGAATAATAGCAACGCAAAAATGACAAGTACTTTTTTTATTGTCTTGCATTATATAGACGCTACAATCAATTTGTAAAATCAACTAGTTGGGTTCATATAAGGAACACTTTTGATGTAAAAGTATTTAGTATACAAAATATTTAATATTAATTATTAATATATTTATATAATGATGTATAATATATTTTTATTAATATTAAATAAATATAATTTCAACAATATTAATTACTAATGATAAATAATACATAATATACAATATATTAATAATATATTTATATAATGATATATAATATATTTAATATTAGATATTATTATATTTACATAATGATGTATAATATATTTAACATTAATATTAATAATTATTTTTGATTATTAATTATTATTACATAATTACTATCATTAATATATATTCAATATATTATATATTTAATAAATATCATTAATATATGATATACTATTTAAATTATATTTAATTTATTTAAACTATGTTTTGATAATTATTAAAAAATAGCTTAAATAATAATTTATGGCTTAATATATTTCTTTATAGTTTTAATAGTATATTATATATTAATTATAATATTAAGTATATAATATATATTTTTTATCGATAAGCAAGAGATTTTATATTAATATGATAAAAAGATACATTAATCGAGCCCAGCCTAGGCAACCTGCAAATACTCTGTACATCCCAAGACACACCAAAAAACTGACTCAGAAGACACCCCTTCACAGGACTACTAGACGCCCAACATTTACAAACCTTATACCATATTTTTGATTAATATAGAGATAATGTCGAACATCGGCTTAGCTTGAAAAGACCCAACACATTATACTTGTTTTAAAAAGAAAAACAAAAGGAGATAAACTAGCTCCATCACCTATGCCCTGTTTACCAAACATTCTGCTGAGCGAAAACCCTAAATTCCCTCTTCCAGGCCAAGTCTTCAACTTGAACTAGATGAAATTTCTTCTTCAGGAAGTCCACCCCTACAACAGCCAATCTCCTATGCTCCATAATTTCAAACCCATTCACTTCCAATAGAAAGGGAAAATAATTAACCAAAGCCTCTAGGTTATTGAGAAGATGGAGATCCCTCAAATGAGGTATACCCTTCCCCAAACGAGCTGCAGCTAGAGCCCTATCTAACCCAACCAACATGTCCTTACGGAACAGATGCCTCATGATAACCTTCGCATCTGCTTTGGAGACCTTGATGTCCAACGAACTCACCAACACCTGAGAGGAAATGCAAGAATCCATTCGATACCCTTAAGCTTTCTCCACAAAACCCTTCCCCACAATACATTTGATGGTTGTGAAGGTCAAATAATCGGGATGGTGGATGAGGCATTTCAAATGGAGAGTGGCTATCTTTCCTTCAAACGCTACTTGCCTCTTTGAGATCTTAAGTTGTGCTAGAAGTGTCCATGCAACTTTATCTCTAATTCCCTTGGCGTAAACCGCCAAACAAGATGAACCGATTCATTGCTTAGCTTAAAATGTAGATTTAGAACAGCGCTGCCTTTTCCATTAAACAAGGACTAAATTATCATGCTTTAGCAAGAATGTCCGGTGAGTGTAGCCGCTGCCATGTCCTCGAAGGATGTCTCATTAATTTCACAAAGCCTGGGTAAGGATGATGTGATTTTAACACCATTTAGAGTTTCCAAAAACTGATGTCCATGAGGCCGAGCCACCACCTTGCCTTTGTATCTTGCCACTTAATAATTCCAATGTGTCTTTCACATCTACCCATGCTAAGTGGTGCTTTTAACCCAAATCAATTCAATCTTCATTGGGGAATATATATAATATATTTAATATTAATATAATATTTCTAATATATGCAGCACATCGTGATAATTATTATATAGCTATTAATTAATATTATATCATGAATACAATATAGTCAAAATAATTATAACCAGTTCATTAGTTGTAGAAAAGTTTGATGAATAATTAATATAGTTTAAATACTATTAAATAATATCATTACCCTTAGTTTCTAATTTTTCATCTCATTGCCTTGTTGTTTGCCACAAAATGATATCATTTGCTAGAGAATTTTGGTGAATAATGTAAGATGAAAGTAAAATGTATTTCTTAGCAAGGAAAATTATCAGTGAACAGAAACAAAAATTGAAAGAGGGGCCCAAATGGAACAACACACACTAGTCAATACTTAGAGTGTGTTGCTTAAGCCCAACTTAGAAACACTATTGTGAAAGGAAAAGGTAGGTGAATTCGATGGAATGATGGGTTTAGTTTCAATGTTTTCTACATGGAAGGGATTCTCCAACAATTGATTTAAATGAGTACTAGATTGAGCTAGCCAATCATATCATTAAATTTTTATTTTTCTAAAAAATTTGACAATATCTTATTGTATTAATATTCTAAAATTAGTATATAGCTATTTTTCTTTCCTTTTTGGCTTATGTTGAATGAAGAGACTATTTCATGTCTTATATTCTATCTATTTTTCTTTTAATTTAAGTTCATTATTTTCAAGGTCATTTGCATGAATTTATTTTTTCTAAACTACAAAACCTATATAGTTCTTGTAGTTTTCCACCATATCATATATGTTTGAAATGGAAATGAAAACTACTATTTCCATAATTATAGTCCTTCATTTATTGCATGACATAAATCTTGCCTTTAAATGGGTAGTCACAAATAATTATAATGTTGAAATTCCTTCATTGTATGTTTTATTTTATTGTTCATGATTACTTTAAGCACACTCTTAGAATAATAGGCATGCTCATGTACTAAAAATATAAGTAAATATAAAGATAACAAGTCTTAAGGTTTCAAGATACACCTAAATATTTAGTCCTTAATAATATTCACAATTTAATAATTGAGATAATTTTGATGGAGAAAGAAACTGGTGAGTTGAATGTTGATGAAAAATTGGAACCATTTGATTGCATAATGGATGTTAATTACATGTACAACATGGTCTACATGATATTGGAAAATAAATGAATAAGTAAACCCTCAATATATGTGTCATCTTTCTCTCCTTCATTTATCTCTCCCAAGAGTGTAATTATTTGTCTATCTCATTTCTATTGTAAACTCCAAAATAAAGTTTTCTATGTGTTTTTCCCTATGAACAACTGAAGCATTTCAAAGAGCTTATATTTGAATGAGTTTTGTCATTTCAAAAAGAGCTAGAGGTATTGATTCATATAAGGGTATAACTTTTAGGGTTTTAAAGTCACACACATTATCTTTTATTTAACGATAGATCACATATATGTTGTATTTGGCATATTTATTCATTGTTTGGGCTCTAGAGGATATGCAATGTAAAAATCCCATCATAGAACAATACTTTATTTTAGAGGCATGATGTGCCCTACAATAGAATCTAGTCTTATGGATGTAATATATTAGTCTAGTATAAACATGAACTATTATTATTATGGAGTTAAAAAAATGAATTCATTGTAGGTAAATTCAGCCTCATTGTTCCTCTTGTTGAACACCTTATAATAGAATAATGGAAACATCAAAAAATAGTAGACAATCCTCAAGGGTATAAGTATGTTGCATAAATTGAACTTCATTGTCCTCTTAGGCTTCCTTCAAGAATGAAAATCACCCACAAAGTAACTCATAGCATCATTGCCACTTGGTTGCAAGTGGACCAATACATGAACACAATAATAGAAGTCCAAACTCCTCCAAAATAGGACCATGTATGCGCAATACTCACCTTAATGGATGGAACAATGAACACAACTACTCACTCACACCCAACCATCTACATCATAAGATAGGGTAAAAACACCCATTGGTAGACCTACCACTATCCACATATCTAACCCAATCCACAAAATCAAGTCCCTATATATCCAATACCCTACTAAAGGTTCATATTCCCCAGTAGAAAATATATACGTGTGAAAAAAATGAAGACCTTTAATACTCCAATCCAATTCCACCTAGATACCTTCATAGGATACTCACTTATTAGTAATGTCTAAAACTTGGTATCAACTAAAACCTCTAAAATGACACCGAAAATCAAAAGAAGGGTGTGGCTCATGTTATCAAAACCATTCAATGTTGAATAACACATAATGAGATTCGTAAACTGCAACAAACCTACTACAATATAGAGCATACTTTCTCAAAAAAGTTATACTCTTGCTCTTTCCACTGATATTCATAACTATCTCAAGTTCTCTGCATCATAAAAGATATATATTAAAGATATCCCATACTATTACTAAAAATTAATAAAGTACAATAATAGTAAATGATCACAATAGTTCCACACAAACCTCAACTCTAATGACATATGAATATGAACCTCCAAGAAGAAAATATAAAACATCTAGAGAGAAACCATATAAGCCATACCACATAGTGTATCCTTCTACAAACACCTTTGAGTGTTGTAGCAATGATGAGTTATATCTCATTCCAAAATCCCAAACAATTTTTTTTTTTGATAAAATCCATCTATTCAACCCCAAGGCCAAACACAACATTAATAGATTAACAAACTAGTAAGGATGTAACCCTATCAATCGAAGGAAGATATTTTTAAAAAAAATTATAATAATAGTGAATGTACCAAAAAACATTCCTTGAACTCATTTGTAATATGCCATTTGTTCTACCGAGTAATTTTACTTTGTTTTACCCACAAGTGAATAGATTATGCATGTCTAGCATTAAAGAGAAATAAAAAATTTATTTTCCTTTTAATAATAAATGCATATTTGAAACATAACCTTTCCAAACTTTTCCATTTTCATAATAAATATTTCCTTTCATTAATACAAGTAATGGTGTTACATAATCTCAATATGTCATTTCACATTTACAATTTTTGAAAGAATTTGTGATTAAGATCCCACAAGCCCTAGATGATATTCTAAAGAGAAACATGTCACACACAAATGAGAAATTACACAGCAAAATATGTGAAACAATAATGATTATTGATTACTAAATGAATACAATGAAGGATTATATATCCTTATGTAGACTCAAGCGAACTCAACATGTAACCCTGAATGATGGACTTTTGACTGAGAGAGGAGTGGGATAATAGAATGCATGAATCAGCTACGTGAATTTATCTTATGTGCAACACAAAGAATAAATCACATGACTGATTCAAATACATAATTAATGTAATAACACTCACAATTAGAACTAGATGACCTTTTCCTAAGTTTACATTAAGTACTGGAGTAAATATTAATTAATTTACTTCAACACCCCCTTGAATGAAAAATGAGGAGAAGAAAAAATTGATGAAGGAAAAGAAAATGAAGATATGAATCCCCCCATAATGAAAGATCTCCCATGCCAATGATGAATTCCTGAAGATAGAATATGAACCATTGCCTACAAACAACATTTATCTCCTTAGGAAGAAAAGGATCCATTGGTGATTGGAGAAGCCAAACCAAAAGAATGGGTGATTTTGGAATCCAAATCTAGATGATGTGTACCTCTAAAAACTGCTTATGTGTCCACATGTTGGAAAGCAATGATGTTGATCCAAGATCTTGTGAAGATTGATAGAGAACAAGCTACAAAGGAACTGAAGATGGTGGACCAACAACGATTATGTGGCTGCCAACAAAGAGGAAATGAGAAAATCTAGGTGGAAAAACTCCTAACAATTTATTCAAACTAATGAAGAAATTTGCATCTATTGAAGAACTACAAAGATACCCTCTGGTTGGGATGATACCATTGTTTATCCAATGCTCAATATTGTCTTGCTAGAAAGAAACTCTAGAAGCACATGAGGATACAACTCTGGCAGCTCATCTAGTTAGGCACTTAGAACAAAAGAACACTTTTGGCTGCCTATTGGAGGAATAGTGTGGAGCGTGACAATTAATTAGAAGCTTTTAATATTCTAAGTTTGTTTATTCAAAAGCAAAATGAAAGAAACCTATACTAGATGCTTTAAGTAGAAACCCCCATATGGAACTTTATCTAAGTTCAATTTTGGGTATGTGCGTGGATCATGGTGGTGCCAAAAAAGTGGCAAAATATTTGTAGGGTATGTGGCTGACAATTTTTTTCACCCAAAATTAATGAAACTTAAAAGGGCTTGCAGGAGATTCGTCAAAAAATATAAATTATGATTTAATTTGAATTTAATAAATAATTATTATTCTATTTTCTATTAGAATTACTACCAAAGTCCTAATCGATAGGCTGATTGAAAACATCATCTATAACTTTCAACGTATCATATTTTTGAATCCAAAACATGATTCACATTCTATGCTTTACATACTATAGGATTAAAAGAAAAAATTAAATTTCATGAATTTTTGACCAAGTTATGGTCGACAGACGATTTTTTTATATTTTCTAAAAGTTGTAATAAAAAATCACATAATTAATTATTTATTTGGAAAAAATTACAAAAAATATATCACATCCGAACATGAGTCCTCTACTCTATATATATATAAAAATCTTACAAAAAAATACATTTTATGGCATAGGTGGCTGAAATACACCTACTTTATTTTTCCCAAATTTAGGTGGTACTACTACATTGAAATTTCAAATTTTCACCAAATAGATTTTATTTATTTTAAATAAACCTAGTATTTTGTAGAACTATCTAATTTTCTACAAATTCTGCCTTTATATTTTGAAATAATATAGATAACTTGACTAAATATTTACGCCAAGTTGCCTAACACTGATTTTTCTCAATTTTGCCACTTAAGGGCCTCATTGGCATACCATGATCCCATGCCCTTTTACAAAGCTCCAATTTTTCCCAGATCTTTATCATGTTGTGCTTGCAAAGAACATACAATTTTTAAAGAATCAACAAGGAAGAAAGAAAGGAACATGCAAAAAAAATTAGGGAAAGAAACATGCACACATCTAGAAACAAAGGTTTACATTTTCCTCCATTTTGGTGAAAATATTCACACAAATCTACTTGAAAGTAAATGTAAAGATGAGATGAGGTGAGGTGAAATGCTAATCTTCACGCCCAACAAGCTCTAGAAAGTCATGATGGTCATGGGAGGTTTCATTAGGTCTAAGAATTTTTTTCCTCTACACAAGGTGACCAACAAGCCAAACGAGCAGCAAGCTCTCAGCTGCACTTTCAAACAGGTGCCTCTATCCACCTTCAAAATCGCAACTCCAATCGTACCTTACACGGACTTTGTACAAAGATGAGCATCCAAAGAGAGGTTTCCCATATTTCAACAAAAGAAATTATGAACCTTGCAATAGCTATTCACGCCTATTCATGCACAAAGATCACAAATTTTAGGTCAATCAAATATTTTTTCTCGTGAATCACATATCTCAGCTAATTCGCGCCTACTCCTGAGGTGCTTCATGAGGTGTATCATAGATATAAGGTTATTTGAGCCTAGATTCAACTATAATTTGAATGGAAATCACATGCCCTAATTGAATGGATTCGGGAGCACTTGCAAGTTACATGGAAATTTTACCTTCCTACCACTAAATGTGACCTCTTCAAATCAAAATAGAGCCTTCAATAGGGAGTAAAGGGCATCAAATGGAATTTTTGACCTTTGAACACCTAATCAGGCTGCTCAAAGAAATTTGTGCCCTTCATATGCTATATGCGGCTTGCAAATTCATTCACCGCCTCTAATGAAAATGCAAAACCTCCTATGCCAATCGTTGCTGCTCAGAAAAGCCTCTGATGAGGAGAGGAAACATATCTTCACTTTCAAACTAGAAAAATTCATTGAAGTTCAACGCTTCATGCACAAAATTCCTCAAAAAAGAGAACAAGGATCTTCATATTTAGAGCTCTAATACCATGAAATAATCTGTGATTAAGATCCCACAAGCCCTGGATGATATTTTGAAGAGAAACCTATCACACACAAATGAGAAATTACACAGAAAAATATGTGAAACAATAATGATTAATGATTATTGAATGAATACAATGAAGGATGTAATATCCTTATGTAGACTCAGGTGAGCTCAACATGTGACCCTGAATGATGGAGTTCTAATTGAGAGAGGAGTGGGATAGCATAATGCATGAATTAGTTAAGTGACTTTGTCTTGTGTGCAATACAAAGAATAAAACACATGACTGATTGAAATGCATAATTAACGCAATAACACTCGTAATCAGAACTAGATGACCTTTTCCTATGTTTGCATTAAGTACTAGAGTAAATATTAATTAATTTACTCCAATAATTTTTATAGGGATAGATTCAAGTTTACATACATAGCTTTAACAAGCTTACTAAATATAAAAATTAAAAATGGTCCAAAATATCCTCCTCAAATCTTTGCCACCAACTGTGTGAGGAGAAGCATCACTCAAGTGCTTTTTCACCAACCACGAACTTACTATAGTCCCCCACACATCTACCAAATTGGTAAGATGGACCTACCCTTCAATGAAGACATTGGTTTGGTAACCTCATAACCCTAGCCTTTTCTAAGCATGTTGTTGTGTCTTACATATTTAGATCTACCATAAATTGGCTACAACCTACATGTATGACATTCCCAGCCTAGTATGTAAACCTGGATCATAATGAATTAATAGTGTAAACAGTGGCTACTTACACTACTTTGGCCAAAGAATTCATCACCTAGTATTTTAAGTGGGATTCATCTATTTCACCCACCTTCCTAGCTTGATTTGGTTTTGACCATTCATACTTTATATCTAGGTTACCCACTTTCCCTTCAATTAAACTAACCGTAGGAATAATCCAGTAACAACTCATAATCAAAATGAATTTAGTACCAAAGTGAATCTAGCAACTTCTTACTGTATGCTACATATGTCTAGTGTAAACAACATACATATAGTGATGACAACTACATATAGTATAAATACATAGCATTCATACAAACTCTCATATATAGGGTACATACACATCTATATAAGCATGAACCAATATGATGGGTTTCTCCAACATAATAACAAATAAGAAAAAAGAAAGCATACATACAAGAATCACAACATACTCAAAACCATTCCTTTCTGTAAACAACGATTTTGGATTACCTAAGGTTTCCTCTAACACTTCTAAGTTTTTCACCTAAAAGGAGAGGAATTGGGGCCAAAATGCAAATATCTACACTCAAGATTAATCTAAATGCAATGAAATGTATCTAATTATGATGTACTAATGCAACAAACTAAAAGAAAGATGATTTATTGATGCTAAACCTAAGAAATGCAAAGTGCTGGAAAACACACTATGATATGCAAAAACACCTAAAAATGCAAGTAAATGATGAAATAACTTAACAAAACTAGAGAGGTGCACCTAGAATCTGAAACCTAATGTGGAGAGGCTTTGGAATCCTATAGAGTTGAATGGGACACTTAATCCAAGATGAGCGAATTAGTCCAATTTCAGGGAAAATTTGTTGGAATAGGAATCTGCCAAATGGGTATCCAAAAATACAAAAACCACTTTTCAATCATGGCAGTGGGACTAATTCATCACAAATGGTGACTTAGTCCACCTGTAGATTTTGGGAATTTCAGGATAGGGTCCTATAGCTTCAAGTCTACACTTGCTTTTTTGATAAGTGTCTAATCTTGATTTTGCAAAAAATGGGCTGAAAAGAGTCTCCAAGCCTCAACTAGGGTTATGCTGACTTTGATTGATTGTTGACCAATTTTTGACACCAAACTCGTTGATAAGTCTGCACACAAAGTCTGCAAACACACATGAAAAGAGGGAGAAAAGGGTTAAGGGTTAGAGTATAGGGGTTTTCCTTGGTCAAACCCCACTTTCGTAATCAAACCCTATAAAATGAAATGAAATAAGAAGAGAATGATAAATAGATAACATGCAATGTCATAAAGTTACCAAACCCTTGATGTAGACATCTGAAGATATGCAATGTTCTCCAATGGATGACTTGATAATGCCTAGATTGCTTGAGTGAATGAATACTTGAATGAATGTGGGTTAAAATGAGAGGATAAACCCTTATCTATACCGATTTTCCTAAATTTTGCAAAAATAACACATCAAAAGCCAACCTCAAGGATAAGAGAATAAAATCCTACCAAGAAATTGAAATAATTTTGATTTTTGTGCCAAATAGGACTAAGTCACCCCTATTGGTGACTTAGTCCCACTTAAGCAATTTAAGTGGGTGTTGGGAGTTAAAGGGCATTAAATGATGTATAACAGGAATATCCTCAAAAACACACTTAAGAATGAGCAGAAAGTGCATTAAGGGGACATTTAAACATGAGAAAGGGTTGAATTAGTGATGACAAGTCTAGAAAAGAGTGAGAGTTTGTTACAACTCTTTACAAAACTTTGAAATAAGACTTGGTAAGTGATAAAAAGGGGTTATTTAAGTGAATTATGATGAAAAGGTCATAGAAAAGTGTGAAAGTGGGTTACAACACTTCACAACACTTTTACAAGACATCCTAGAAGTCTTAATGATTCACAAGGGTCCAAGACATAATGTGAATGTGTTGACCACATTACAACATCAAATCTAGGAAAAATCAAGTGAAAGTCCACTAGGAGGCCCTAAACATGAGAAAAAGTAGAAAGGTTACTTTTCCATGTCCACAGTTATCCCCCACTTTAGTGAGAGGATGAACTTACTTCAAACTCACACTAAAGTAGCCGAGCATGCAACTAAGAGGGGTATGAATGCATTAATGCTTGGTAAGATGAGATAAAAATAATCAAGAGGGATGATCAAGCCCTAGGATCACAATCCCATGGAAAATAAAACATGAACACAAAGGAACACACATGATGATGAGAAAGAAAGCTTTGATCATTTTTTGAACCCGTTGTGGATTAGATCTAGGTTTTTTGTTTAAAAAAAAAATGTGTACTCACTCTAGGGTGATGAAACTTATGGTTGTCTGCTAGGTGAGAAGGCTCACGTATACTCACTTTATGGCCATAGAACTTTTGGTTGTCTGTGCGGTGAGAAATCCACAACATACTCACTCTATTACCATGAAACTTCTGGTTGTCCATGGGGTGAGAAATCCCAAAAGGTGGCTATGGGGAAAGTCATGCCTCGGAATGGGCTTCCCGCTCAACCATATCAAATTTATTCCTTCTAATAACTTTAATAAGGCACCATAAAGACAATGTTGTTTCATGCTTCATGAGACAATCAAGGCTTCGTATGCTTAGAACTCATGAAAAAATGTAATGGCACCACATGCATGCAAGTTGTGTTATGCAAGGTGGCCATGTAAATGAAAAATACAACATTCAAAATATGTTCAAATGAGTCTTGTTAAGATCATGTGATCTTTATGACTTAAGGAACATTGTGTCTAATGTCTCCAAGAGAGGACCAATCAAAGAATAAAATATTCACAACTTAGGGGATGCAGTGCATCGCATTAGGCCACCAAGAGTAATGTAATATACTAAGATAGATCACACTTATGAAGTACATTACACCAAATGTCATCCACAAAGTGAAAAACATATCGTATAAAGTAACAAGGCTACACTAAAAATAAAGAAAAAAAAAATGCAAAATGAATTATGCCAATGTATGCCCCCACTTTAAAAGAATTGCTATGCACTGTTCTGTGAGAAATTACTTTAAAGTAGCAAATGGAAAATGCAAAAAGAAACAAGACATGGGAGCCAACTTGGAAAGCAGTTGTTCCATGTCATATGTTTCTGAGTGAGGCTACATTATTCAAATGAAAAGGAACAAAAGAAAGAGGGGTTGACACCAAAAACATAAGGGATCTATGAATTTGGGGTCAGTATGTTCGTTACTGCAATGTTTTTATTAAATAGCTTAGAACTGGAAGAATGACACAAAGAGTGCAAAAAAAAAAAGGAAAATAAGATCCATTTTGGGTTAATAGGGAGGAGACATCATGGTCTCAATTCTTTGCATTGTCCCCAAAAGGAGAAACACAAGCGAAAAGAAAACGAAAAAAGGTGAAAGAAAAAGAAATTTTTTTGGGTCAACATGAAGGAGACATTTCAATCTCAATGCCTTACGTCATCCCCAAAAGGAAAAGCACAAATCAAAAGTGAAAAAGAAAAGTAAAAGGACCTTTTGGGTGAACATGGAAGAGACATAAGGCATCTCTACACTTTTCTTCATCTCTAGGCTGAGGCTGTATCTACTGCATGTTATCTAATTAATCGTTCTCCAAATTATGCTCTTGTTGAGAAAACACCTTTGGAAGCATAGTCTAGTGAGAAGCCCTCTCTTAGACATATTCGAGTCTTTGGCTGTGAGGCATATGCATATGTGCCAGATGTAAAAAGATCTAAATTGGAGAACAAGGCTGTCAAGTGTATTTTTATTGGCTATAGTGTTGTTATATAAGGATACAAGCTTTGGAATCTTGAAACAGAAAAGGTTGTATACAGCAGAAGTGTAATCTTTCGTGAGCTAAAAATTTCCACCTTGGATCTGCAATCAGAGACAAAGTCAGAAAACAATAAGGATGTAGCATTAATTCCTCCTACACTAGAGAAAGAGGAATTCAAAATTCAAAATGTACCTGAAACTGAGGAGAGCTCAATTAGTTCTAAAAGTTCTGAAGAAGAAGAACCTCAACCTCAACCAGTGAGGAGGTCAACCTGAGAAAGGAAACAACCAGATAGGTATGGGTTCTCATTGGTTGATTCTACTTGTGCCTATGCTTTTATTTCTAGCACTGATGAGCCTAGGACTGTAAAAGAGGCATGATTCAGATTCTTAGTTAGAAGCCATGGAAGAAGAGATGGAATCTTTAGAAAAGAATGATACCTAGAGTCTGGTGCCCTTGCCTGAAGGCAGAAAACCTATGGGCTGCAAGTGGGTATTTAAGAAAAATATTGAATGCGGATGCTTAATGTAGAAGTACAAGGCAAAGTGGGGTTTGCAAAGAGGTTATTCGAATTAGAAATTGATTGGAATGTTTTATAGACTTGTTGGTCAGGTGGTTTTATTCCATGGGGCTTGAGACAAAGACTGGATGGCACAGCATGGCGAATGTGGAGGACGAAAGAGGCAGTTAAAGAGAATCTGTATAGGGGTTTAGCGGTCACTTCAGAAAATGTGCCAGGTACTGATTCTTTTGTATTGTCTTTTAGGTTGTAGAGATCAAAATCTGATGCTTTATGCATGTGCCAAACTAAAAAGTGATTGGGATTCTTGATACATTATACTCTATGTTGATGATATGTTGTTCATAGAAAGGCAATAGTAAGCTAATGATTTCTGATCTTAAGTCGGTTGTATTTGGTTTAAAATGAAGGATCTTGGTGCAGCAAAGGTATATTATGGGGATGGAGATAACCCGAGGGGCGGAAGAATAGAAAGCAACAGTGGAGCCAAGTATAGCCTTCGAGACTAATTAATTTATGAATAGGTTGCAGCGGTTAGTTATTCGATCATGCAGGGAATAAACTATCTATTGAGGCTATCAAAATCCTCGGTGGGAGGACGCAACCCGATGTACCCTATGCTAGTCTGCGGTTAGCGTCATGTATGCAATGGTCTGTACAAGGCCAGACATTGTCCAAGCAATGGGAGTTCTAAGTCAGTTTATGGCTAATCTAGGTAGAACACATTGGGATGCTGTAAAGAGAGTTTTCAAATATTTGAAGGGCACTTCAAATTTTTCTTTGTGTTACCATAGGAACTTGGTTGAATCATAGAGGACTCTCAGTATTCGAGGCTATGTGGATTCTAATTGGGCAAGGGACATTGAGAGCAGGAGGTCCACTAGTGGATACGTTTTCATGTTGAAT
>VDFB02111716.1:0-20679 GCA_007258455.2 Sequoia sempervirens
AATAGTTCTTTTTCTGGCACGCCTGGTGGGGTGAACTAAAATATTTGCAATCCAAAAGAGTGTATGAGCCATAGGCTTGTCACTAGGTCTCCAACCGCAAGAATCCTTGGCCTGCTCGTACCTCCACTAGTTTCAATCAAGACGAGAAGTCAACAAGCTAACACATCACCTCCAACTTCTCCTTTGACTTCTTGTTAGTCCCTTGTGCAGATGGCTAGAAATTTTGTTTCCTAGGATGCTGGTAGCCCTTTGATAGCCCTTGTACCACCCATAATGTGGGCTCCAATCCTAACTTTCGCTTTAAAGGCTATCCCGAAGTTCACTGGGGATGATTCAAAAACTCCAGCAAAGCACTTGCAAGATGTGGCTGATGTATGCTTGGTTCATGGCATTACTAACTAGAATGTGGATTTGTGGTTGCTCACAGCCTCTCTTCGAGGGAAGGCGTTAAGCTAGTATCATACTCTTCCAACTAATACAATTGGCACTTGGAATTAGCTTAGAGATCCTTTCTATGAGTGCTTCTCAAATAATGGCAAAAAATCTTCACTATATCACTAGCTGGCTAATATAAAGTGGGCTCCTCATGGAGCTTTGGCCGATTTCAATGCTCAGTTTCATTCGACTTAGTAGAGGGTCCATGTTAGCAATTGACCACCTCTGAATCTGGCGTTCATGTTCTATCTAAAGTCTATAAATGCTGATATTTCTGTGATGCTGCAATCTCTTAGTGGAAATACCTTAACCGATGCATATAGCCTTGCCATCACTATGGAGAACAATATTATTGCCGCTGAAAAGTTGGCACCGTGACCTATCATGCTATTATTCTCAGAATCGACCACAGCAGAACCAGAGGTAGCTTCAAACATCGTTCCTGCGCCCCCCAGTCTATGTACATGTACCCAGGAATGACGCTGAGCTTGGCTCCAGTGCCTAACCCCTTGGCAGTGAGGTGAGCGACATGAGGGAGTAGTTGTGAATCATGACAAATGAGTTAACTAGTATGAAGTGGCAACAATATGCCTACCAAAAGCCTACTTACCAAAACTACCAAAGTGGGAAGCCTCCTTTTCAACAAAATCAATGGTAGGATAGATCATGCAGTAATACCCAAGCTCAACAGAGCAGTCAAGTTGTGCCTGTGACTATGCTGATGTAGATTGTCTATCCTAGTTCGAGTAAAGAGCTGGTAGCGGGACAAAATAATCTTGTTGAGGAGATCAATCCATGGTGCTACCCTTGCAATGATGCACACATGCCCTAAAATTTCTTGCAAAGAATTTACAACAAAAGATAACAGACCAACGTATTCAAGGCATCATGCTTGATTCTGGAGGTCATGCATATGCCTCTTAGCAAATGGAGAATGTACTTCTCATTGCTCAAACGCAAGGAATGTCTATAGAGCAGGAGCTAGATATAGCTCCGGACCAGGCACTCTTTTCTTGGATGGAGGAAGAGGAGTCGACATACCTGAATGACATTCTGGTGACCCAGGTGTTGCAAGTACAGTCATACTACAATACTCGTTCCAAGCATAGGCTCACTGGAGAATTCACATCCTTGCAAACTAAAGGGTCACCTAATCCATCACCCAGTCCATCGACAATTGTGTCATTAGTTCCATAGCAGTCTGGGGCCGCTGTTCTAGGTTCCAAGAATCCACCTCCAAAAGAAAAAGCTTCCACAACCACCCTGTTAGTTGCCAAACAACTGGATGTACTAGCTACGAGGTAGAAGGAGCCAACTACCATAGCTCATTAGTCACATACACCATTCAATATGGTGGAAAAACTAAAAAAATATTCTACTAATGTTTCCTTGTGGGATATCCTGGCCATCCCAGAGCAAAAGATGCTATTATAGAAGGAATTATCAAGAGAAGAGGGCATGAATATGCTTGAGAAACCCTCAAAAGATAAGACAACCAATCCAAGCCTGGATAGAGTTTTGGAAAATCAATCAACGAAAAATCAGAGTAGAAAAGAGGGTAAGCCTAAACCCAAGCCCTTCTTTCTAACACTTATCATTGGTAAGAAACTATTGCATAATTGTATGGTTGACTTTGGTGCTAGCACCACTGTCATGCCCAAGCAAGTAGTTGAAGCTTTGGGACTCGAAAATGAGCCTCTTAAGAAGGGAGTTATCCAACTTGACGGGATCAAGGTTGAAACCGTTAGAGTAATCAAAGAATTTCCTATGACATTGTTTGCTTGCCCCAAAATTACTATGAATCAAGATACTGTGCTCAATGATGTCCCTCCTATGTTCAAGATATGTCTGTCCCGAGAATTCACTACAAAAGTTGGAGTTTACCTCTCTTTGGATTGGTCGCATCTGATCCTAAGAACCAAACATGGAGCTATGATGAAGATATTGTCATAACCTTTACATTCTGAGCATGTGGCTGATGAAGCCATGATCAATTTTGAGGTAGCACATACCTCAATTACCCTAGGAGAGATGCCTAATGTCGAACTTCTTGAGGATGAAGAAGCAAGCAGTTCTTAGACTGAGAATGAGGAAGCTCTCTTGAATGAATTTATAAGTTCAGACTCTTTTAGCAACTATCATGCAACTGGGATAGGAACATATGTCATACACGAGGAGGATCAAATTATGCCTAGAGTGACTAAAGAGTCTGGGAGTGAAGAGACCTTAGAGTTATGGACCTTGCACTTTGATGGAGCAAGATGTAGAGTAGGATCCAGTGCCAGAATATGTTTGGTATCTCCATCCAAAGAAAAGACCTTAAGGTCATATCGTTTCTAGTTCACGTGCTCAAACAACGAAGCAGAGTATGAGGGCCTTGTCCACGGCTTGAGTTTAGTAGAACAAATGGGTGCCAAGCAAATACAAGTGTTTGGAGATTCAAAATTGGTGGTTAACCAAATATGAGGGCTATCAGCTACCAAGAATGTCTGTATGCGATCATACCAACATAGGGTCTGGGACCTGATTGAAAGCTTCGAGGCATTCGACATCCAAGCCATACCTAGAGAACAAGACTCTGAAGTAGACCGAATGACAATTGTCGGATCTTAGTTTGAGCCAACTTCCGAGTTAATTGATAACAAACATTTTGTGCAGGTGATTGTGCAGCCTACATTCCCAAATAATGATCAAAATTGGTAAGTGTTTGATAGTGATGCTCATATTGCATCATTTCTCCAGTTGTCCAGAGAATTTTTTGATCAATTACAGCCAAAGATCACTGAGGCCTATGAAGGTCAAGTGGTCCAACTTAAGTCAAAAAAGCTTCCTAGAGGTTTGGTTACTCTTGAGAATCTGTTTGATTTCGATGATGTGAGAAAAGACATGAGAAAGCTTGTAGTTGATAAGGGCAATTACACCGATTTGCACATCAGAGAAGATAGAAAGCTTAAGGTCAAAAAAGGAGTCTTGTAGAAGAATAAATAAAGGTTGAAATATTTTTGTGAGAGGTATCTGAATGTGGTAGCATGGTCATATGATGATCTTAAGTGATGTGATCCCAGGATTATCCAACACACCATTGAGCTACTAGAGGAAGCAAAAATCGTGCATTAAAAGTAGAGGCCAGTAAATCCAAAGATTGAGTCATTAATGGCTTAGGAATTAAAGAAGTTGATTGAATCTCGGATAGTGTTCCGATCAAACACAATACTTGGGTGTCTAACCTGGCACTGAAAGAAGAATGGTGATATACAATTGTACATTGACTTTCGAGACCTAAACAAAGTGTCTCTAAAGGACCACTACCCTCTGCTTTCCATGGAGGAAATTCTGCAAACAATTGCTGGTTCTAAGATGTTTTCAATGTTAGATGGTTTCTCTGGCTATAATCAGATTTAGGTGAAAGAGGAGGACCAACACAAAATGACATTTACCACCAAGTGGGGAACATACACTTATGCTAAAATTCCCTTCGGACTTTCAAATTCCAGAGCCACTTTCCAACAAGCTATGGACACTGCTTTCAGGGATTTGATAAATAAGATCATTCTTATTTATCTAGATGACCTAAATTTTTTCTCAAAATTTATTTAAGATCATTTTGATCATCTTGAGCTGGTCTTCCAAAAGTGCCAGGAGTTTAGGATTTCTTTGAACCCGAAGAAATGCGTGTTTGGGGTCCCACAAGGGAAGCTGTTGGGTTATGTCATCTCGAAGGAAGGTATTGCCATCAACCCAGAAAGGGTTAAAGTGATCAAAGAACTCCCTTTTACCCATCAACAAAAAAGGAGTTCAATCTTTTTTGGGAAAGGTTAACTTCATCAGCCAGTTCATACCGAACTTCACAGGGATTGTTCAGCCCATCACATTGATGTTGAAAAAGGACCAAGCTTTCAAATGGACAGTGGAAGCTAGCAAAGCTTTCAAACAAATTAAAGAAGTCATCTCTTCAGCTCCCGTGTTGGTTAATCAAGATTTGTCGAAAGACTTCCTCATGTACATCTTTGGTGGTAGCACAAGTATCGCTACTGTCTTGATGTAGAAAGATGATGAAGATAAAAGAGAATTTCCCATCACATTCTATTCACACACTCTAAAAGAATATGAGGTGAAGTACAACTTTATGGAGAAGCAATCTTTTTCTATTGTAAAGGGGTTGAAGAAGTTCTGACACCTCATATTGTGCAACAAGGTGATTGTTTGTGTGCCACACCCTAGCATGCATGAATATATTATGGAAGGTGAAATCACTGAGAAGTGGGCTAATTGGATAACCAAGATTCTAGAGTATGACATTGAGATCAAGCCAGTCAAGACTATGAAAGGGAAGGGGTTGTGCGAATATTTGGCCGGAAACAATGAAGCAATGACTGAGGTTGAAGTCCCAGAACCTGTGCTGCTGAATGAAGAGAGTTTTGGAGACAATTGGCTGGATGATAGAATTAATTTCATGCAAATAGGAAGGTACCCGATCGACCTCCCCTCATTTAAAAGGCATTTTTATCAACTGCAGAATAATGGCTATGTACTCTTGGAGGGAGTTCTTTTCAAGAGGAACTTCAATGGTGTCTTGTTAAGGTGTGTGACACAAGAGCAAGCAAAAATGATATTGGAGCAATACCACAGTGGCCCAGCTGGAGGACATTTTTTAGCAAAAACTACTACAATCAAGATTTTGCGTGTTGGTTATTTCTAGCCGACATTATTTAAGGACTCATATTCATTAGTGAGGTCTTGCAAGGAGTGTCAATTTTTTGTTGGGAAAAGCAAAAATGCTGCCATGCTATTGAAACCAATTGTAGTGGATGAGCCATTTGCTCAATGGGGTCTTGACTTCATTGGCAGGATCAACCCAGTTTCATCAACTAGACATAGATGGATCATGGCGACAACTGACTATTTCACCAGGTGGACTGAAGCTATACCTTTGAAAAATGCAACTGAGGCAGAAATTGTGAACTTCCTGGAAGAACTAGTAGCCAGGTTTGGCCCACCAAAGATAATTATCTCGGATAATCCCAAAGCTTTTCTCAGCTCCAAAATTAGCCAATTTGCACTAAAATATGGAGTCTTCCTAAAGACATCCTCCAACTACTATCCACAAGGAAATGGCCTTGTCAAATCTACAACAAGAATCTTATCTGGCTGATCAAGAGAATAGGTTTAGAACATCAAAGGGAGTGGTATAAACACCTCTGGATAGCACTATGGGTAGATCATATCACACCTAAACAAATATTGAAAACATCTCCTTACGAGATAGTCTATGGGAAGGAGGAACTGTTGCCAATCTCTATGAAAATCCCTATAATCCAGTTACTCAAGTCTCTAGAAATCAAACAAAATGGAGTGATGGAGGTGCAGTTGGCATAATTACTTGAGGCTCAGGTGAAATGAGAGCACACTCTCAAGGCAATGACTAACCGCCAATAGGTGGTAAAGAAAGGGTTCGACAAGAAAATGTCTAACCATGGTCTGCAATGTGGAGACTTGGTGCTCAAATTTAATGAGCGTGGAGTGAAGCCCAGTCAAAATGGCAAGTTTGATAGTCTCTGGGAAGGACCATTCAAAATCACATAGTGCAAGCATCACAACTCATTCGAGTTGGAAAAATGGAGGGTGAGGCCTTGGGTATTCTAGTTAATGAAATACACCTCAAGAAATTAAATTAATTTAGCTTTTGTAGTAAGTGTGTAAATATGTATATATTTTCCTTGCTTTGTTAGTTTTGGGCCATTCTCAGTGCTTTCTTAAAATCAACACCACATTGATGCATGGAAATGAGATAAAATGAAGAAAGGAATCAGACTATAGGAAATATATGTATTAAATTGATTATAGAGATATTTAAATGTGTATACATATTGATGTGATGGGGCCCATAGCCATGTTCCAAAAAATACACATATTGTCATTGACAAGTGTTGCAGAGAATATTTCAAATACAAAAAGAAAGATAGATCTTCTAGATGTCTCTTCAAGCATTCGAGGGTCCAGTAGTGGCTGAAGGTGTTGCACGATGAGGAAACACCATCCTCTCAAAATTCTTATACCATTTCACCTCGCAAAAGGGTTTAATGTTGTGCATCCTCATCAGGAAATGGCAAGCGACATAGACTTTGTCGTGGTGTTTCTCATGAGTTTTGAGCTCAAAGCCATGCAGAAAGGGCCTAGTCAGCACTAGTCCTCCTCCCTCAGTAAGTTGGCACAAGTTGCGAGCAGAAGGGATTCCAAGACCGATCTTGACAACTCTCATGATGTCCTCCAACCCCCCCAAGTAGCATTTGGGAAATGCCTACTTTTTCAGCCTCAAAATCTTCCTCTTAGAAAGGCCAATGTCTAATAGAGAAGCTACAAAGTGAGAAATGATACTGGTGTTCACTTTGTACTGGTCCTCATATTCTACATAGTCTTTGCCTAGAGCCCACTTTATGGCTTTCACATATAGAAGGTTCTTCATGCCAGTTATGCATTTGAGTCGCCTACACCTAATTTTTCCTAAGAAGGTAGCTTGGGTCTTCTTGCAGATAAGCCTAATTGGTGTTTCCATGACTACCGCTACTCTCGCTAAGTAATGAAGCTACTAGCTATATCCTAGGGCCAGTTTCTAAGAAACGTTAAGTGCAAATATGGATTACCAAAATGCAAAGGGGTCCTTTTTATAGATAGGGAGAGGCTTCCCTAATTGAGCAAGGTATGTTTACGTTAGAGGAAAATGGTATGAAAAGAGCCCTGACAAGCTGTGTTGCGGCGTGTGAAATAATGAAGATAATCAAATGTAGTTTCAATTTGTTCGAATTAAGCCTTTTTAAAAGGTAGAGAAAGAGCCAACTATCACCATAAGGAATGTTTTCATCTTGGTTAAATCAAAGAAAATCTCTTAAGGTGAAGTTTTTGGTTGATGTACCTTGTTACAATCAAGTAATCATTAAATGAAAAAGCTCACGAAAAGATATGGCACTGCTGATTTGGTACCTTTTCCAAGAAAAAATAGAGCTACTATATGTGAGGTCACATCTCTTTATGTGTGAAGTCCTTTGGCGAGTGGGCGGATTTTTTGCACACACGAAAGGGTTAGTGGTGCATGGCATAATCAATGTGAAAGATAGTGTGTACCCTTGCTAATCTGATATTTTCAAAAATAAAAAAGATAGATAGGAGCATCATGCAAAAGGAATTAATTATGTGAAGATTGTCCAAGCGTGTAATTGCCTTAGTCATTTGCAGAGAAAGAGAATAGATTTTGAAAACTAAGTAGCAAAATCCTTTGAAATATAGGTAAAATGGCTGAAATTGCAGAGAGCTCAACTCAGGCTGTTGCCACTAAGAACATTGAGGAAGGAAGGATGTTGGTGCCTTGCATGAATATCTATGACCAAGTTTCTTATGCAACCCCAGGCATTCCAGCTAAACCTTCATGGCCCTACACTAAGCTAGCAGACCAGAAAATGTTAAACATAATTTCTCCTAGAAACCAAGCTTTGGTTTTAGAGGATTGGGATAATGTTTGAGATCTGGGGTTATCTAAGAACCCCAATGGTTTAAGAGAGGCTACATGCAAAAAAATGAAAAATATCAGTGATCCATTTCCTAGCCGATTGTGGAATCGTAGTCTCCCTCAGTACATGGTTCCTTTGGTGCATTACTGTCTGAAGATTGTGGCTGCCTGTGCTAAAAGTTTTGACACCGATTTAGGAATTATTAGCCACCATAATTTCAGGGTGGAAATCTGTCACTAGGCCCTCCAGGATATGTTGTGTGTCCCTCTTAATGCTCTTTCAGGTGTTGAGGATTTCAATCTTTCTAGATTGCAAAATTACTAGAGGACGCTGAGAGCAGCACAACAATTTTTCAATGCTAAAATGGGTAAGCCACTAGATAACTCCGTCCCTCCTAGCTTTCCTCTTAATCTAGCTGCCTTTAAAGCAAGCATGGCTTCCGTCTTCTCTATGCTGGTGTTGGTATGTGGGTTGTATACAGATAAGGAAGTCTCGAACTTACAGATGAGCATAGGCTTTATGTTGAAAAAGAATAAAGAGTCTCTACTGATGGACTTTACAAAAGTCATTATGGAGAGGATGTGCCGACAACTAAAGGAGTTTGAGCCTGGGTCCAAGTTCAGGTATTCTTCTTTCTTGGCCTACATGATTTTACATTAGAACCTAGATTATTTCCAAAAATTTCCGCCCCTGGTGGTTTTTGATGAGAATGGTGCTAGAAAGCCAGTTTCGACCTAGACTCCTATCCTCTCAATTTTTTTTGATTATTATGCATTTCTAGACGCATTCTTAGCTCTGAATTTAAGATCTTTGGCTCAAATGAGAGGTAAGAGGTCTGAGAACTTGACACAGAATCAAATATCATGGATGAAAGGCCTTGTACAACCTTGTCATTGGTTTTTTGGTTCAGATTTTACAATGCTCCACATGTAGGGTTTCATCTAAGAGCCTTTTTGGCTCCCACGTTTTGTTTCAGATAGGGTGCTGGCCTTGGAGGTTTTCATGTAGTTGTGTAATATTGAAAATGATTATTGGGGAGGAAAGTATCTGACTTCCTATCTGACACTACCAATCATGTTTGGCTCTGTAGCATTGGTCAAGAAGAAGAGTCCGAGGGTGAATAGTTTTGAAGTGTTGTATTCCAAGTTAGGTCACCTTAGATTGGTGATTATTTGTGATATATGGTGCTATAATCTAGTAGGTAATTTGGCAGAGGTAGGCATCAAGATCCTTCACCAACCTCGGTCATTTTGGGACCCTCGGAGAAGTGCAGATGAGGAAAATGAGAAGTTATACGTCATCCTTGAGCACATTCCTTCTAGCTCGGGTCGAGCACCTTGGTTGAATTTTTATCATATAGTGGCTAGGCCTAACCCGAACCATATAATAAGTCAATTCCTCTATAGCTAATTAGCAAGGCTTGGTTGGAATATTGAAAATATTAAAGATTTCTAGATTTATAGACAAGAGATTAAAAAAGACTAATAGGCTCTTTCAAGAAGTGGACTCGGACAACTAGTTTGATGAGGCCTGGTGCCACGAGCATTCAGAGAGTGATGATTCTCCTAATCCTTAGGAGTCTGAGAAGTGTGGTGAGGCAGAAAGTGCAGCCCTAAAGCATGAAGTAGAAGTAGCCCAAAAGGATCCAATGATTGAAGAAGGTCCTATGCGAGGAGAGACAGTTAGTGGACAACAGTTGCAACACAAAGACTCTTCAAATACATAGTTGTCGGAGCCAACTAGCTCCTCTAGATCAGGGAAGAAGAGGTCAAGCTCTATTAGACGCTGTTGAAAGGCTATTTTGGACCTAGATAATTCCCCGCTAGAGAAGAGACCTCAAAAAAAGGAAGCAATAAGAGGAGGAGAAGAACACTATGAAGAGGTAGTTGTGTCTGCTACAAATATTTAGGAAACTCAGGTACATTTCTTCCCTTCTTCTCTCTCTTTTATGTCTTTAGTTTCCTCTGTGCCTGCTTCTGCCATGTCACTCACGTCAGCTATTCCTCTCATTGGTCATTCGGGGAAGGTCAACATTGGTCCCCCTAGGGGTCCCTGTTCACCTCCTCCTATGTCTATTGCCCTTGAGGTGCAAGTAATGGCAACACATCCTAGCCCATTGAGTCATCAGTTTGTATCTCTGATGCATCAACATCAAGTGGCTACTTCCATAGCCTTGTTCCTCATTGTTTTTTCACTATCTCAGATCAGTCAGTTTATCCCACCTTTTTCCTCGGTAACTGTTACGAGACCAAAAAAATCTGTTGATACATTAAGCACACTGTCATTTACATTAGCAGTTCCCCAGGAGTTTCCTTTCGTTGGTGGATTAGGTATTCCACCCCAAGAGTATTTCTCACAGGTGGATGTTTCCAAAAGTGCACAGGCTAGCTGAATACAAAAAAGAAGGGGGAAGGATGCATATGCAGACTCTGTTCAACAAAAGTCAAAATTCATTGATGTTTGCGAATGTGACATCCAATGTCATCAAGCCGTTCAGAGAAATGTAGCCAAATGATTATTTTTTCAATACCGTAGCACTTGATTTGCAATAGGCTCATCCACAAGACAAGGTAGAATAATGGAAGAAACCCAAAAGGTGGTGACAACTGATTTCCTCAAGCTCAGTTGCCAAATGAAGAAGAAAGATGAACAAATGAAAGACCCGAAAGGAAAGGTGGATATTTGGTCAAATAAGAATAAGGCTCAGGAGATTGAAATCAATCGGCTACGGGATGAAAGGAATTCGTTTGAGAGAAAGGTTTCTAAACTTCAGGCTCTAAGTGCGAAGGTTGTTCTAGCCCTACAGAGAGAAATTGAGCAATTTCGGGCGATTGAGGTGGCCCTCCACGACGAATGAAGCAAGCAAGTGATGGTTTGAAACAGCCCCAACAAAGTATCAGTGATGAGGTAAATGAAATGAATGTTGCATTGGAGTAGGAAACCGTAAAGAAAAAATAGATTGAGTTAGCCTTGAGGGAGAAGGAGGAGGAAAATACTACTCTAAGGAGTCAAATTTTTGTCCTAGAGGGAAGCATTATGGAGTTGAAAGAAAAATCAAGCAGCAAGGCTGCAAAGGTGGACCTTTTGAGATCCCAACCTCCTGCATCCCAAATGAACCTGCTAGAAATAACCAAAGAATTGCATGTATCATACTGGGATAATGTTAAGTCACTATGCTTTTCCTTGTAGCCCACTCTCAAATTTGTGGTGCATGCTACTAACTTATGTGGAGTGGATGGTGAAACAATGCAACAAGTGCAAGAAATAAATTTTGATAGATTTCCAGAGGCTAGTCAATTGTTGAGAAAATTGTATACAACTTTCGATGAGGCATTGAGTAGTGTGGGGGTTGAGGACTGAAAAACGGCAGGCATGAGCTTGAATGTTCTCATTTCTATGCATGAGGCCACCCAACATGTTGGTGAGTGCAGAGAAAAGCTGACTCAAATTACCTATGATATGCAGGCTAAATTTTCCTGAGTAACTCAACGATGGATTCCCTCGCCCTTCTTGGATGACCAAAAGGTTGTAGGCATATAACATATCATCGAGAGGATTGAGGAGAAAAAACAAGATTTATCTAGACTCTAGTCTTTTGATTAGCCTTTGACTGTCGCCATTATTGAGAACATGGTGCATCAGTTGGTGTAGCTCTTCTTCGAGCTTGAGTCTAAGGTGAAAATATATGGTGGATTTCCTTTTAAGGCAATTATTGATTTAAACATGGCACATGAAAGCTTGTGCACTCTCTCTGCACCATCGAATGAGGTTTGGACATCCCTTCAGGCTGCTCTCTCCAAGCTGTGAGCAATTAATCAATTAGAGGTGGGTCTAGTCTGCAAGGCCATGATCTGGAGATTCTCATTCCATAGGTGAAATGTCCTTGTGAGTTAACAAGCTATGAATATTTATTCACACGTCGCTCTTTTCCTTTGTGGTCCTTCTTTCCTTCGCAGCTTCGCCTTTTGTTTTGGTACTACTTGTAGCTTTCTAGCTGCCGCCATGTGGCATCCTATCAGAGCTTCCCTTCAAGACACTTCTTTTTCCTTTTTCTAGGCTCCAGCTGTTTAACACAACGCCTTCGCCTACTTTCTATTTGGATGGGGCCCACACCACAATTACCTTTGTTGGGAGCTTTCTACATGGTGATTGTCCAGGCATCCGTTGTTTTTGTTCGATGGTTGTTGCAACTATTTCCATTTTGCTGCTACGTATCCCTTCCTTTTGTTCTTGTGTGGCCCGTCTCTCCTCGGAATGTTCCTGTTGGCATGCTACCTTTCCTTCTTTCTATTGGTGCCGGTGTTGGGGAATCTTTCTTGTTGGTGAATTCACTTGAGCATCTTTTTTGTTGGAGCCTCCAGGCGGTGGGATAGCTTATTTAAGTAACCTTTTCTTTATTTTATTATTGTTGTTAGATGGACAAAATTTTCCTAGTGCTAAGAATTAGCCTCTATAGTGTTTGATATTAAATATAAACTTGTAGACTATGCCATTCTGTTCGACCTCTCTTTTTTCAAGCATTTGATAGGACATTAGATTGTGCTTGCATTTTCTAAAATATATGAACATCTGTTTCAAGCTTTTATAATCTTTACATGGCTTAGCATAATAAAAATCATGTTGCTACTCTTTTGTGTTAGCTTATGTTGTACGAGTTATACTATGCAAATGGTTTGATCTTATGTTTGCAGTGCTGAGAATTGTCTATTTAATATATGCTAATTACTACCTGAGCCTTTGTTTCTGCAATGTGCTTACTTATCTCATTACTGATTTGGCGCATCGCCTTAGCTTAGATTTGTTTATTTTATGTTTTTCTTCATTTCCTTTTCTCCCCACCATTAAAAATGAAGAGTCAGCTTCAATAAAATCTCGAAGGTCACTTAGCTATGCACATAAGTCCCCCCAATAACTAAGTTTCCCATAAGGCTGATTCTTGCAAATTTTTGCATCAACAGTTCTTTTTCTGGCACACTCGGTGGGATGAACTAAAATGTTCACAATACAAAAGAGTGTAGAGCCATAGGCCCATCACTAGGTCTCAAACCGCAAGAATCCCTGGCCTGCTTGTACCACCACTAGTTTCAATCAAGGCGAGAAGTTAACAAGCTAACACATCACCTCTGACTTCTCCTTTGACTTCTTGATCATCCCTTCTATAGATGGCTAGAAATTTTGTAGCCTGGGATGTTGGTAGCCCTTTGATAACCCCTATACCACCCACAATGTGGGCTCCAATCCCAAGTTCCACTTTAAAGGCTGTCCCAAAGTTCTCTGGGGACGATTCAAAAACTCCAACGAAGCACTTGCAAGATGTGGCTGATGTATGTCTGGTTCATGGCATTACTAACCAGAATGTGGCTTTGTGGTTGCTCGCAACCTCTTTTAGAGGGAAGGAATTAGACTGGTATCGTACTCTTCCAACTAATAAAATTGGCACTTGGGATCAGCTCAGAGATCCTTTCTACAAGCATTTTTCAAATAATGGTGATAAATATTCACTATATCACCAACTGGCTACTATAAAGTGAGCTCCTCATGAAGCTTTGGACAATTTCAATGCTCGGTTTCATTTGACTTGGTAGAGGGTCCCTGTCAGTAGTCGGCCACCTCCGGATTTGGCGTTCATGTTCTATATGAAGTATATAAATGCTAATATTTTTGTTATGCTGCAATCTCTCGGTGGAAATACCTTACCCGATGCATATAGCCTTGCTGTCACTGCAAATAACAATCTTATTGCCACCGGAAAGTTAGCACTGTGACCTATTGTGCCATTTTTCCCAGAATCAACCATAGCAGAAATAGAGGTAGCTTCAACCAACATTCCCATGCCCCCCCAGTCTATGCACATGTACTCGAGAATGATGTCGAGATTGGCTCCAGTGCCTAACTCCCTGGCAGCTAAGGTGAGCGACATGAGGGAGTAGTTGTGAACCATAAAAAATGAGTTAACCAGTATGAAGCGACAACAATATGCCTACTAGAAGCCTGCTTACCAAAAATACCAAGGCGGGAAGCCTCCTTTGTACTATGCATAGAACACCATTCCTTGCAATTCATCAACAACCAAGGTAAGTTGAACCAAAGACATATGAAATGGGTGAAGTTCTTATATATTTACTCTTTTTTCTTGAAACATAAATTGGTGTTTCAAGTATGTGTAGATTGGTGTTGTCATTGATGTCAACCACATGTGTTGTCATTGGTGTCAACTGGTGGATGGAAGAGGTGTGAATTGAATTGTCTAGGTATGATTGTATAGTTGAGATATTGAGGAAGTGTTGTGAGTAAATAGAGCTATATTTATGATGTAGAGTCTAGAGATGATGTGAGATGTTGAGATAAGCTAAGACGATGTCTCTAGTGCTTGGTTTCTAGGTGCTTTTGAGAAAAGTTGAAGAAAAGAGAAAATAGTGTGATGAAGGTGTGTTCAGTGGTTTAGAATGTGCTTTGAGATGTGTTGTGTTTCTTCTATGTTGATGCTATGCCTATGTGGTTTGGATATAATGGTGAGAGATGTTCAAAGATGTTATAGTCAAGAGATGGTATGTTGGATTGTTGTACAACAAAAGTTGTGCTCACCAGTGTGTGAGTTGTGCATTATAGAGGTGTCTGGGAGAAATGTCTTTGCTCCATGTTTCTCCATAATTGTGTTTAAGGAATTGTGGTTCTGAGTGAGATTTGATGGTGTCAGCCTCTTTCCTGTGTCAAGAGGATTCATGTTTTGGTGTTCTAGAAGATGGTCTTTTGAGTTACAATGTGTGGCAGTGTTATTTGGATGTACTAGGCTTGCAAATTCTTTAGGTAAAATTTGTGAGAAAGCTTTCCAACTCCTAAAGGAGAATCTCACAACAACCCCAGTGTTGACCATACTTGATCCCAATGGGAAATTTATAGCAATCATGGATACTTCAAGAGATGGTGTAGGAGTTGTATTAATGTAGGATAGACATGTGGTTGCGTATGAATCTAGGAAGTTTAAATAACATGAAACAAATTATGCACCACATGATGTAGAGTTGGTTGCAATAGTATGTTCCTTGTAGATGTAGAGGCATTATCTATTGGGGAAGCCATTTGAGCTCAAAATGGATCATCTGGAACTAAGATATATTTTCACCCAACCAAATGTCAATGCATGTCAATGAAGATGGTTGGAATTCCTTAGTGAGTATGAATTTGGAATTGATTATATTAAAGGAAAAGAGAATAGGGTGGAAGATGATCCTAATAGAAGGAATATGATAGCCATGATCTCAACTCAGTTGAATCTAAGGTAGCAGGTGATGCAACAATTTTCAGGGGATGAGCATTATGAGAGGGTAAAGAGATCTATAGGAGAACCCTTCAGACCATCGATAGAATGGGCATGGAATTGAACTAGATGGAATCTTAAGATACCAAAGGAGAATGTATGTTCCAAAATTTGGGGAACTCAAAAATTTGGTCTTGGAGGAGATTCACAATGCACCATATTCAGGACACCTCGAAGTTGTCAAAATGATCACAAAGTTGAAATTGTTGTATTTTTTGCCTAAGCTTAGGAAGGATGTAGTTAAGTATGTAGCCAGATGCTTGGAGTGTTAGCAAGTCAAGGCTAAACATGTGCATCCAATAGGGCTTCTCTATCCTCATGACATACCTGAGTATAAGTGGCAAGTGATCAGTATGGACTTTATCCAGTGATTGCCATTGAGCAAAAATAGGAATGATGGCATCTTGGTAATAGTCGATAAGTTGACTAAGGTGGCACACTTCATTCTAGGGAACCTAAAGGATGGATTGTTGACCTTTTCCAAGAAAATTTTCTAAGAGATCTTTCATTTGCATGGAGTGCTAGATCCTATCATATCTAATAGAGATAATCAGATGACGTCCAAATTTTGGACAAATTTGAATGAAACCTTGGGAACTAAGCTGAATTTTTGTTCAACATACTATCTTCATTCCGATGGCTACACTGAAAGTGATAAAAAATAGCTCCCAATCATATATTTTTTATAATATAATTATTTATATAAAAAATAAATATTCTCTTGAAAAGAATTTCATGTTATATTTCAATATATTTCAAGCATAACAAAAGAATTCCTTCTTCCACATATGGATGGTCCATGTAACTGCATTGGAGCTTCTAAAAGAGTGTAGCTCACTCAATCCTATTAGTGTACAACAATCCTCATATTTTTCAATGTTAGTGGTGCAGGAGCACCTGAGTTGGAGCACCTGGCAAGGTTTAAGTTTTGAAGTTTTTGGTTAATGTTTAATTTTGTTGTGTAAGGTCATGTAGACCATTAGTGGTGACTTAGGGATGGTTTTTCTTAGTTGGAAGGAGGTTAACAAGAGTTAAGTATTTTTTTTCTCTTCATTTTGGCTAAATTGTAAAAATTGCAGTGCTTGAAAACACATTGGGTTTTACAAAAATGCATTTTAGGTCATCTAAGCCTCGACCCAAGAAGCTAAACTGATTGGGAGGCATATTTAAAGGTAGCCTCGACCTTTGTGCAAGGTTAGAAAATTTTTGTACGGATTGTGTTTTGAGAAATTACAGAAAACAACGTTGAAAAGGCAGTTTTCCTGTATCTTTGTGTTGAAATTGATTTCTAATGGTGTGATTCTATATTTTACTGTGTGTGGCATGTAGTTTGAGGCTTATACAATCTTGGGAAGCCTTTCTTTTTTATTTTTTAGTGTGTTTTTAATTTGTATTTGTAAAATACTTTGATTTTTTGTGTTTTTGGCTGAATCAAGCAACTTGGAAAGATGGAGGCTTAGAGCACCTTCCCACCGTATAATTTGTACGGACTTTTGGGAAATGTGCCCTACCTCCACACTTGTAAATATGGTAGGAGTTAGTTTGTTTTTAGTTGCAGGAGTCAAGAGAAAGGCCTTACCCTAGGCGAGACAGTGAGAACCCAGCTAGGAAAGGCTAGAGGACAGCATGTATAAATTGCAGGGGAGTGAAGTTTTTTAAAAAATTCTTTTTTGAGGATTTAGGGGAGTGTCTTGGCTCTGCATGGTGACAAGGAAGAGCCTTTAACAACCCATTTGAATGAAGAAATTTTCACCAGTCTTGAATCAGCCTGAGAAAGCTAAGGAAACCCTAGTTTCTTGACCTTTTTGGTGTCTGGATAGTATAGAGCCTGAGCAGTCTTGAAACCATAGGAATCTTGGAGGTGAGGGAAAGTGAAACACATTTCCTAAGCAAAGAACCAGGTTACTTGGTGGGTTTAGAAAGAAAAATCATTTTTCCCCTGTTCAGCGACCTAAATTGGGGCTCAAGGCTACTAGCCTTCAAACCCAAGAAAAGCATTTTCTTGGAAGCGGTGGAGAACAAGTTGAATGGAGGTTGATTAGGAGCCTTTGTCAGATGATTTTGAGGCCATGGAAGCTTTTCACACCCCTGCAACAAGATTTGGGAGTATTTGGAGGTGAGCTAGTCTTTAAGAGTATTAAGGGCTAGAAATTGCATGAGAGGAAGAGCACCAAGTTTGGCTTGGTTTATGGACTTGAATTGATAGCAGGGTTGGCAGAGGAACCATGGGTGCCTAGGTAGCATAGGACCTATAGGTTGAGTGGTGGAGGAAGTGACACCAAGGGGTTATCAAAGGTGAGACCCGGAGCATTGAGTCAGTGATTGATTCAATCCAACCCTGTCCCTATCAGATTGGTATCAGAGCAAGTTAAAGATTTGGGAAAGAAGCTTATATGTCAGAAGTTGAGTCAAGTGAAACTCCCACCATGGTGACAAATGCAATTAGCCAAGAGGGTTGAAGAAAGGAAGAGGACAACAAGTCCTTAAAAGAAAGAATAGAGCAACTTGAGAAAGCATTGAACAATGCAAGGTTGGAAGGAACGGTACCAAAGGAAGAAGAGGTTGCAGAGGAAGACAAGGTCCCTGAACCTGACCCTGTTTTGGAGGAGGAGCCTTTCTTGAAGGCATTGAAAGCCCTGAGTGGAAAAGGACTTGAGGGCATACCACTATTCTATGGAAAGATGGATCCTGATTTGGTCATGGATTGGATAGATGGCATGGAGAACCACTTTGAATGTGATGGAGTCACAAGCTCAGAAAGTGAAGGTTGCAAAATCAGGTTGAGAAGGTCCACATGTGGTGGAAGTTTATTCATCGAGGAGAAATAAGGGAAAACAACCCATATCAACTTGGAAGGAATGGTTGCTAAGGTGAAGGAAGCCTATATGCCACTGATTATGAGATCCAACTTCACAAGAAGAGACAAAGTCTAAGGTAGAAAGACCAAGATGTTAACACCTACACTGAAGAGTTTCAGAAGCTTTGCTTGAGATCAAATGTGACAGAGGATGAGAGCCTAAAAGTGGCTAGGTATCTCAATGGTTTAAAATGGAATATCCAAGAAGAGATGGCTCTTTTGAGTCCTAAAATAGTCCACCAATGTTATCAGCTAGCTATGAAGATTGAGGAAAGGAACAAAAGAAAGCATGATCAGTCCTTTAAGGGTAGAGGAAGAGGCAGAGATCAAAGAGGACAGGTGGTGGTTATCAAGGAAGAGGTAGTGACCAAAGAAACCAAGGAGAATCAAAGCTCACTGAGCATGGAGGTGAAACATCTTCAAGAGGAGGATTTAACAGAGGAAGAGGACCTCAAGGAGGTTCAAATAGAGGAAGAGGAGCAGGCAAAAGTAACTCTTACTTTGCCACCATGAAGTGTTACCATTGCAACCAGCTAGGTCACCCTGCTTATAGGTGCCCGGAGAAAGCTTCTTCTTCAAGCAATGAAAAGAGAGTGGCTTATGCACAAGAGGACACCATGAGTCCTAAGGCAACTAAGATCAATCATATAGAATCTGAAATTTGAGAGAGTCTGATGTTTAACAAAGTGCTGATCAGACAACCAGTCAAGGAGGAACCTAAGCAAAGAAGAGCTCTTTTCAGAGTAAGGTGCAAAATACTTGGTAAAGTATGCAAGGTCATTGTAGATTCTGGTTCTATAGATAATATAATCTCAAAGGAGGCAGTAACTAAACTGAAATTGCAGAAGGTACCTCATACTAATCCTTACAAGGTCACATGGCTGAATAAAGGGCAAAGTGTTTTGGTGAATGAACAAGTAACAATAGAATTTTCAATTGGAGGCTATAAAGACAAGCTGGTTTGTGATGTATTACCCATGGATGCATGCCATCTTCTGCTTGGCAGGCCATGGCAATATGACAGAGGTGCTATATATCATGGGAATGAGAACACCATTGAATTCAAGAAGGATGGAAGAACCTTCAAGCTACAATCATTGACAGAGGAAGATGAAGGGCAGTCAAAGGTACCTAACATCATGTTGAGCAGTGGTAAAGAGTTCATCAAGGATCTACACCAAGGGAATGAAGGGTATGTGATCATGATGCAGCCCAAAGAGGAGGAAAAGGCTGAAAGGGAAGTCTTACCAGAAGCAGTCCAAAAATTGCTTGATAGATACAAGAGTATAGTGAGTGATGGTACACCAGCAACTCTACCACCAAAGAGAGAAATAAGTCATCCAATTGACTTCATACCTAAAGCCTCATTGCCTAACAAAGCAGCATACAAGCTCACTCCTGAGCAGAACCTAGAGGTGGCTAGGCAAGTGGAAGAATTGTTGAATCAAGGTCTGATTCAAAAGAGCATCAGCCCATGTGCAGTCCCGGTGGTTTTGGAAACTAAGAAAGGAGGTAAGTGGAGACTTTGTACTGATTCTAGAGAAATCAATAGAATCACCATTAGGTATAGGTTCCCAATACCTAGAATTGAAGATTTAATGGATTGCCTTGGAGGAGCATAGTATTACACTAAGTTGGACCTCAAGAGTGGCTACCATCAAATCAAAATTAAGGAAGGTGATGGATGGAAGACAACTTTTAAGACAAATGATGGCTTATATGAGTGGAAAGTGATGCCATTGGGCCTCTCAAATTCCCCTAGCATGTTCATGAGATGAATGAATGAGGTGCTTAAGGATTTCATAGGAATCTTTGTGGTAGTCTATCTTGATGACATACTGATTTTCAGTAAGAGAGCAGAAGAACACTTGAAGCATGTGGAGATGGTTGTCAAAAGGTTGCAAGAAGAACAGTTGGCAATTAACCTTGAGAAGTGTGAGTTCTTCAAGTAGGAGCTTGTGTATCTAGGCTTTGTAGTATCCCAAGGAACGTTGAAGATGGATCCAAGCAAGGTGGAAGCCATCCTAAACTAGCCTACACCAACCATAGCAACAGAGGTAAGGAGCTTTCATGGTTTAGCTCAGTTTTATAGGAAATTCATTAGGAATTTTAGTGGTATATGTGCACCAGTTCTAGATACTATCAAGGGTGGTCTAAAAACAAATTTTAAGTGGACTCAAGAGGCTGATAAAGGGTTTGAAAAACTGAAACAAGAAGTGGCAACTCAACCAATTTTGTTATTGCCTAGTTTTGATAAGTTGTTCACAGTTGAGTGTGATGCAAATTAGATGGCGGTAGGAGAATTACTTAGTTAAAGAAGGTAGGCCTATAGCCTTCTTTAGTGAAAAGCTCAATGAAGCCAAGCAAAAATACTCCACCTATGATCTAGAATTATATGTTTTAGTGCAGTCCCTTAGGAAGTGGAGGCATTATTTTTTGCCCAAAGAGTTTGTGGTCTTCACTGATAACTAGGCACTCAGTTACATTAACACCCAAGAGAAGCTGAGTAATAGACATTTGAAATGGATGGAATACATCCAAGCCTTCACATTCACTATCAAGCACAA